>OY755245.1:28948185-29127130 GCA_963576725.1 Azorinus chamasolen
CAAAGGTCAAGGTCACCATGACCTTAACTGGTTAAATGGTTTCTGATCAATAACTGCTCAAGGGTTTAGCTTAGAATCTTCAAACTTGCTGTGGTAGTTGGCCATGACCACTGGATGACCCTAATTGTTTTTGAGGTCACTAGGTCCAAGGTCAAGGTCACCATGACCTTTACTGATAAAATGGTTTATGATCAATAACTGCTCAAGGGTTTGACTTAGGATCTTCAAATTTGCTTAGGTTGATGGTCATGACAATTAGATGAGCCCTGTTGTTTTTGAGGTCACTAGGTCAAAGGTCAAGGTCACCATGACCTAAACTGGTAAAATGGTTTCTGATCAATAACTGCTCAAGGGTTTGGCTTAGAATCTTCAAACTTGCTGTGATGGTTGGCCATGACCACTGGATGACCCCTATTGTTTTTGAGGTCACTAGGTCAAAGGTCAAGGTCACCATGACCTTAACTGATAAAATGGTTTCTGATCAATAACTGCTCAAGGGTTTGGCTTAGAATCTTCTAACTTGCTGCGGTAGTTTGCCATGACAACCGGATGACCCATATTGGTTTTGAGGTCACTAGGTCAAAGGTCAAGGTCACCATGACCTTAACTGGTAAAATGGTTTCTGATCAATAACTGCTCAAGGGTTTGGCTTAGGATCTTCAAATTTGCTTAGGTGGTTGGTCATGACAACTAGATGAGCCCTGTTGTTTTTGAGGTCACTAGGTCAAAGGTCAAGGTCACCACATGACCTTAACTGGTGAAATGGTTTACGATCAATAACTGCTCAAGGGTTTGGCTTAGGATCTTCAAATTTGCTGTGGTGACTGGTCAATGGTCATGACAACTAGATGACCCCTATTTATTTTGAGGTCACTAGTTCAAAGGTCAAGGTCATGACCTTAACTAATGAAATGGTTTCCATATAATAACTGCTCAATGGTTTGGTTCGGGACCTTCAAACTTGCTGTGGTAGTTGGTCGTGACCACTAGATGACCCCTATAGTTGTTGAGGTCACTAGGTCAAAGGTCAAGGTCACCATGACCTTAACTTGTGAAATGTTTTCAGATCAATAAATGATCAGTGGTTTGGCTTAGGATCTTCAAAGTTGCTGTGGTGATTAGTCATGACCGCTAGATGACCTCTGTAATTGAGGTCACTAGATCAAAGGTCAGGGGGTCGGGGGGGTATACATGTTTTACAAACATCTCTTGTTTTAGCATAAGCATACAGGTTTTTTAAAAACAATTTTTTTCCTTATATATCTTTATTATTCAGTTTAGAATTATATTTAATATGGAATTATTATTGCAGACGACACTTTTAAATTTGGCGCCAAAAGAGTTAAGACTCCTATACTCAATAAATGAATGGCCTCTTAGGACAGGTCCTAGTGTACCACATGTTAAATTTGTCAGTAATCGACCTTAAATCTACCGAGCAAATTATTTTCACACAATATTTCAACCACTATTTTTTTTTCAAAATGTAAGTTATAATACAAACTGCAATTGGGATGTGGGTCTGCTTTGATTCTGATGAGACGCGGAGTTACCCGGTGCCTTGTCCGGATCCAAACAGTGTGCAAATGTAAGCATGGATCTGACGGTAGCAAGCTACATGTCCAAATTATTTTGCTCTGCAATAACGGGTGATCTATTACCCTATTATAAAAAATAATATTCGATTATAAAAAAGAGCTAATAAATATTCGTTATGTCATTATTTCTTAAATGAATATTCAACAGAGAAAGGGTAAAACGCCTGTTAACCGTTTCCCTTATGTAAGCGCATTTTGACGCATCTGCAAACAGAGAAGACCCAGATCAGACGGCTCCTATGGGAGCCGTCTGATCAGGGTCTACTATGTTTGCTTATGATGTAATATAGATCAGATTCAACAGCTTCTTCCTGAGCCAAAATGTCATGTGTTCATAAGCCATCATAAAAAATAATCTTATAATATTTTTGACGTCATTATTTCCTATATGAATATTTAATAGGGAAAGGGTTAACCGTTCTCATACTAAGCGCGTCTTGCCCGGCATTTGTATGAGAAGGGTTAAAGATCAAATCTATATATACGTCTTACTCAGTCTTTAACCCTTTCGGTGCCAATTTTCTAATTATCGTCTGCAATCCAGTTTTTGTTAAATCATTACCAGTACAATAAGGAAATGAGATAAATAAATGTAAATTTGAAAGGAATAAAGCACAGATATAGAAACGGAGATTGAGACAAAAAGTGAAGTCCTGATCAGATGCAGCCTTGAAAAGGCGGCGTCTGATCTATCTGGGACTGCACTATTTGTCGTGGTGCATTTATGCGACATTGGCGGTGAAAGGGTTACACCTTTCCATGCTGAAAAAAATAATGTCTTCTCTATCTTTGATTCTGGTTTTTTTTCATTCGATCAAACTATCGAGAAACTACTAATCGAAGGTCAAACAGATTGAATCCTGATGAGATGCCGAGTTACTCGGCGTCTCATCAGGGTCGAAGCTGTTTGCATATGACAGTCAGGACACGCTTAGCATTGGAAGAGTTTAACCCTTTCCCTGATGAATATTCATGTAGGAAATCATGACGTCATGGATATTAATAAGATTATTTTTATAATGGCATATGAACACAGAATAGTTTGGCTTAGACAGTTCTAAGCTGTAGAATCATATCTATATTACACCATAAGCAAACAGAGCAGACCCTGATCAGACGGCTCCTATAGGAGCCGTCTGATCAGGGCCTACTCTGTTTCTAGATGCGTCAAAATGCGCTTACATAAGGGAAAGGGTTAATGCCAAATGCATAATTATCATGTCACTCTGGTTTCCCCAGACGTTACAAATACAGATGAAACAACGACCTCACCGACAGATGACGCTGAAGGTATCAAGATATGTTGTCGACGTGGTCTGTTAAATGTTTGCATGTTTTTTTGTTTTGATACGCACACACTTTTGGTTTCTAGATGATATTTGTGGTGTATTTATGTGTCTCTCAGACCCACGCAGTTCTTTGATAGATAGTGCGGAGAGTCTCTGTCTGGTCATCACTGAAATACGCGTCTTGCTTTACTCTACCACTGTTTTGTTTGTAACATGAGATCTGTCGAGATTTACGAGAGGCCGTCTGGTGGAATAACATCATTTCACTCTTTCCCTGCCAACGTTTGTCGTCTGCAAACTTTGTCGTCTGCTACAGTTTTCACTTTTTATTACACGACCACCTAATCAGGTGGTCGTATATTGGCGTGGCCCTGTCCATCCGTCCGTCCGTCCATCCATCTGTTTGTTCGTTCGTCCGTCAACATTTTGTTTGTCCGCTGTTTTCTCGGAAAACCTATTTGACGGATTTTAATAAAACTTCACAAAAATCTTAAATGCATCAAGATCTAAAGCTGAGTTGATTCTAAGGTTCGTCTAATATGTTGTTTTGGAGGTATGGCCCTTGCACTTAAAAAAAGAATGCGTATACATATGCAAATATGAGGATGGCCATAACTTTTTCATTTTAAATGATAGTTACTTCAAGTATTGTTTTAGATGACATTACGATGATAATACGGATTTTCACATATATTGCGGTTTTTTAGATGTCATTTTATTTTAAAGTTATGGCCCTTGAACTTTGTACATTGGTTGATTGTTTTCTGGGAAAACTATTAAAAGCATATTAATGAAAACTTCACACAAATGTTTTATGCAACAACATCTGAAGCTTAGTTGGTTTTAAGGTTCATTCAATTTGTCGTTACAGAATTATGGCCCTTGCACTTTACGAAAGTCTGCAAATATGAGGATGGTCGTAACCTTTTTACTTAATAAGATATTCACTTCATTTTTTTTCATATAATATCACCGTAACATGGAAATCAAGATCTGAAGCACAGATTAGAAAATGCCAATACTTATAAGGCATATTGAATCGGAGACAATTTGCAAGTGGGCGTATCATGTGCCGTATGCGGTACTTTTGTTTTGCTTTATTTTCACAGTGACAATAACAAACAGTTTGGATCCTGATCAGACCCCGAGTTATCACAGATGCGATATTGGCAGCGAAATAGTTTACTGTACCGCTGCATGCCAATGTCGCATCAATGATTACTTATGGAAACATTTTGAATCCAGATGAGATGCCGAGTAACTCGGCGTTTAATCAGAATCCCCAAAGGGTTTGTTACTTTGCTGATGGTTTTAAATTTCGTTATTATTTTATGAGAATTAATTTCTGCGCTCAATTACAGTAAAATCTCTCTATAACGGCCACTAAATTGCATGAAGTAATTTATGTTAAACACAAGTGGCTGCTTAAAGCAAGGTGAAAGTAGAACAGAACGTTCCACTAGGAGCGTTCTGTTTAACTTTCACACTGATTAAAGCAGCCACCTGCCCTAAATACCAACTATTTAATGGCTACACATGAGGTTTTGTATAGAAAATAACATCATTGTACGCCTTCTTTACTCAAAACGTCGCTGAACAAGCAGAAACGTATCTGATGTCAGCGAATCACATGACTATCGACTGTAGTTTATATAGAAATGCTGTTGTAGTTTGTTTTAATTTATCGCTTAGTACATCAACAAACGAGAAGTTAGAATTGAAAAAAGTTCTGTGTTCTTCACGTTTCTTGGTGTAAGCGGACGATGCGGCTACTTGGACCACTGTTTCTTGAGTCCTTGTTTATTCTCCTCTGATAACAGCCTTCAGTGCGACTCGACAGTGTCCGACACTGAGTGACATTTTCATTCACTTTCTTTAAGAGCGTAGGCGTCACGCGACAGTCACGTTGCAGCAGCTTGTTTGTATTAAGTGGACGTTAAGTCCAATTAGAGCTTCCCATAGTCCAATTAGAGCTTCCCATGGCAAATCCCTTTCATTTCTTCGAAATAAAACATTTTTTTCCAGCATCGCGAAATGTTTGCTAGTGTTATTAAACGATATCTGGACAAAACAATTTTCAAATTTTCCACAAGGAAAGGCGACGCTAAAATTTAATGGGACTTTAATGAACAGGGCAGAATCTCAAATAAGCGAAAATTGTAGCAGACGACACATTTTGCAGACTAAACTATTTGGAAGCGAGAGAGTTAAGTTACAGAAAACGTTTTATGTGTAGGTTAGTATGCTTCGTTTATGTTTATGCTTGAATATATGTTAACTATTCTTGAAATATTAGCGTACATGAGTACAGAACTTTTATGTACCTGTACTTTGAATTGAATTTGTTTCATTTAATAATTGAAGGCATTTCTATAACTCTATGATCAAGCAATTCAGACATATTCCATTTACTGGTTCATGTGTTGAGTTGCAATCACGAAATGTAATATCATATATACAGTAGCGTTCATTCATTTATTGAATATAGGAGGCTTACAATGCAGGTGCTAGCTTAATGCAGGACAAAAGTAATGCTGACAGCTCCTATAGGAGCTTTCTGCATTTCTTTTGACGTGCATTAAGCTAGCACCTGCCTTGCACATCCTTAATAAGACCTCCTTTTTAGGGCCGCTTGATACAGTTACTGCTGTGCGACACAATTTTACTAATGTCCTACTAACCCAGTACCTCACAGGCTATTTTTAGACCCATTCGCTTTGGATAAATCTACCGAAAAGGAGCATTTACTAGAGAAAAGGAAACTTTTAGAATTGTGTAGTTTTGAAACCATTGTAATAAATAGAGCTTTTTCTCCTGTGGAGCAAATGCTCTATTTATCAAAATGGTTTCAAAAATCGATCTTTACAGAGGTGTCAAAATGCCTCAATATGAGGGAATGGGTTAAACCTTTCAGTGCTAGCATTGTCGTCTGCTGGACACATTTTCGTCTGCTTCAGCTTTTAGTGTGGGCGATTGTTCAATTTCTTTATTAAAAGAGAGAGCCTCACACAATTTCGATTCTGATGAGACGCAAAGTTACTCCACGTCGTCTCATCTGGATCCAAACTGTTCGCAGTTGATATAGCATACCCGTCTGCATGGTACTAAAGGTGTAAACGTGAGTGAATTTGTTGTTAATGGGTGTAATTACAGTAAGGTCTCGATAATTCCACCACATAATTTTCTTTTTTATACGCCCACCTAATAAAGGTGGTCGTATATTGGCGTGGCCCTGTCCGTCCGTCCGTTCGTTCGTTCGTTCGTTCGTCCGTCAACATTTTGTTTGTCCGCCGTTTGCTCGGACAACTATTTGACAGATATTAATAAAACTTCACACAAATGTTTAATGCACCAAGATCTGAAGCTGATTTGATTCTGATGTTCATTTGATTTTTCGTTTCAGAGTTATGGCCCTTGTCCTTTAAAAATAATGCAAATATATGCAAATAGTTTGTCCGCTGTTTTCTGGGAAAACTGTTTGACAGATATTAATGAAACTTCACACAAATGTTTAATGCTTCAAGATCTGAAGCTGAGTCAATCCTGAGGTATATGCATATAGTTTGTCCGCTATTTTCTTGGAAAACTGACAGATTTTAATGAAACTTCCCACACGTTTAATGCATCAAGACCTGAAGCTTAGTCCATTCTGAGGTTCATTTGATTTGTCGTTTCGGAGTTATGGCCCTTCCACTTAAAACAATAATGCAAATCTATGCAAATATGAGGATGGCCATAACTTTTTCATTTGAAATGATATTTACTTCAATTTTTTATATGGTTAAACCTAATATGAATTTTCACATATATTGCGGGTTTTTTATTTAACTTTATTTTTATTTAATAAGATATTCACTTCAATGTTTTTAAATAGTATCACCTTTAATATTGAAATCAAGATCTGAAGCACAGTTTAGAAAATGTCAACACTTATACTTGGCATGTTGAATCAGAAAGTTTGCAAGTGGGCGTATTATGTACCATATGCGGTACTCTTGTTATATTTTTTTTGAGTCTCTCCATGGTAACATTAATACAAAGCCATCACTATATCTATAAAGATACATGGAGAGGACTTATATAGGCTATGCCTGTTGTCTAATCCTTTTCTTCATCGAATCAAATATTGTTGAAATCATATCTATAAAGAAACCAGGCCATTCATATTTGAATTATAAGAGACTATACATAATTCACATCATTCCATACTTATTGCACTAGATGCATGGGTCTGCAAAAGCGGGTAGTTGCTTTACCCTTTCTCTGTTGCATATTCATGCAGGAAATAATGATGTCATGAATATATTAACTCAATATGACATTTCTGTTACTGGTGGAAAGTGTATAGTCAAATATGTTAGAATTCCATCAGCAAATAGAGCAGATCCGGATCATATGGCTCCTACAGGGCCTACTATGTTTGCAAATGTGTGAAAAGGGTGTTTATATGAAGGAAAGGGTTAATGCAGGGCAAATGTAATGCAGAAAGCTCCAAAGGGAGTTTCCAACATGATGTTTGCCCCATTTTATCCCTTTCCTCCATAAATACGCCTTTCTTTGCCTTTTGCAAACAAACTAGACCCAGATCAAACGGCCCCTATAGGAGCCGTCTGATCAGAGTCTGCTGTTTGCTTATGAAATAATATAGATATTATATCTGTCACGACCTGAAATTCCTGTATTCAAATGTCATTATAAAAATCAAACTAATTAATATGCATGGCGTCATGTTTTAAAATCCAGGATTAGACTTCTTTTCAGTGGTCGTACTATATTACCACATATTATAAATGTTTTGAGAATTTTCATTGACTTTTATATTAATATTTCAAAGTACATTTGTATGCAATCTATGATTATTTGATTTCCTAACGTATAAAGCAAACTAGCCTATACAGAAAATATGTTCACATATTAAACGATGCTGGAGATAAATTCATGTAGAACTATTCTTGGCAGACTTATGTGGGTTAGTGTTTTTCATTTATTCAAACTTTACTATGTGTTTGAGCTTAAACATGCTTTTCCAGCGGAAGACGGTCATTTTCACCTCAGGCCGCTTGACCAATATCAGAAGGAAGAGGAAGTCGTTGAGGTACTCAAAGAAAACGTGGATGATTCACGACACGGTTCGCCGAATAAACAGCCCATGAGAAAGAAGTCACTGGAGGAAGCCTCTGTAATGGGTCAGTTTGATTATCTCGACAACGAGCAGTCAGAGGACAACCTAAGCGTGATTATTTCCAGGTAAAGACAGTCTCGGTGCATTAAAACCTGTCTGAACCCATTACCTCATAGGCTATTTTTAGATACTTCTTTGAATAAATCTACCGAAAAGGAGCATATTAACTAGAGAAAAGGAAAGTTTTGGAAATGTTTAGCTTGAAACCATTGTGATAAATAGAGCATTTGCTCCTGTAAATGCTCTATCTATCACGTTTTCACAAAATGACTTTTACAGAGTCGTCAAAAGTCGTCAATATGAGGGAATGGGTTAACCCTTTCATCGCCAAAGTCGCAAAAATGCACCACGACAAATAGTGCAGTTCCTGATCAGGGACTTCACTGTCTGTCTCAAACACTTTTTCTATATCTGTGCTTTATTCCTTTGAAAGTTGCATGTATTTATCTTATTTCCTTATTTTACTGAATGATGTAACAAAATTGGATTGCAGACGATAATTACAAATTTGTCGCCGAAAGGGCAAATAATATTTGTTCTCTCCCAAATAGTACAGTACAGCCCCTCTATTACGGTCACTAAATTGTGTTAATTAGTTGGTATTTAGGGCAAGTGGCTGCTTAAAGCAAGGCAAAAGTAAAACAGAACGCTCCTATAGGAGCGTTCTGTTTTATTTTCACCTTGCTTTAAGCAGCCACCTGCATTTAACACAAACTACTAATGTAATTTAGTGCCGTTATAGAGAGGTTTTACTGTAATGTAAATAGTGACATAATTAACATTAATTAGATGAACTTTTATAATGACACGTGACTACGAGAAACGTTGGCCATGGTGGAGACGGTAACATTTGATGTGTGCTATATCAGAGACATGTATACCCTGTTGAGTGTTGATGCAATCCATCTCTTTGTACAGGTCTACACAGATGACAAAACTAATGTATGTTTTCACAAAGTTGATGATTCTCTGATACTTAAGTTCATGCTAACAAATAAATGTTTTCATGAGTTGATTCTCTAATGATTAAGTTCATGCTAACAAATGTATACATATGTTTTTTCACGAGTTGGATATACCGGTATTCTTTAATGATCATGTTCTTGCTACATTGTATAACAAATGCATTTTTTTCACGAGTTGATACTCTCACAATTAAATTCACGCTAACAAAGGTAAAACAACGAAAGACAAACAGTTGCCTTGCTGACAACGTAAATATTCGATATAAGGATATTAACTTGTACCATAACACAGACACTATTATTGTATGATTTAATATCCCTGTAGAGGCGGAATAACTCAGACCTCACTCACGTTGCGTTTCTGATGTTCCTGATTTTATTGAATGGTAATACATTTGCTACTTAAGTGCTTACACAGATAGCGAGATCGTTTGAAAACAAGGTCAAACTGTCTAGGTTATGCAGTTCACTCGATATGGAAATACAGTTAAATATGGATACAATAGAACCCCTCTAATGCGACCACTTAATGAATAAACATAGCTGTCTTTATAAGCAGTTGGTTGCTTAATGCAGGACGAAAGTTATGCAGAAAGCTCCTGTATATATATATATATATACATGTATATATATATAACCATTAATCTAATTGATATTCATGGCGTCATTATTGCTTTTCTCAATATGCATATTCATGAAGTAAAGTAAAACATCGACTAAACGCCAAAACTGCTGTTGATCTATGCATGCTCCGTATGTAAAGGTCCCAGGGCATTTTGTTCCAACGCGGTTCTCATGTAGGAACATGGTGTCATTCTTGGTTAACCATTTCCTCCATAAATACGCCTTTTTTACGTCAAGACAAACATAATAGACCCAGATCAGACGGCTCTTGTAAGAGCCGTCTGATCAGGGTCTAAACTGTTTGCATATGACATAATATTGGCCTGATTCTTGATAAAAAATCCTTTGTTCATTGTGCCATTATAACGAATCAGTTAATTAATGCTCGAGATGTCATTTATTTTTGGCATGCATATCCATAATTAAGAATGGCCGTGACCTTTAACCCTGCTTGGTCAGGGCCAATTTCAAAATAAAATTTATGTAGATTTAAAGTATCCGCATAAATGCAACCAGGGTATTTAACGTACAACCTGCGGCCGACGGATCCACGATTTCCTTGGCAAACAATATTGATCCAGATGAGACGCCGAGTAGCTCAGCGTCTCATCAATATCCAATATGTTTTAACACCCTGATTGCATTTTGATAGACAAAACTGATTATAGCTTGAATTTTGAAAATGCAGTTGGTGAAAAATTGTGTCAAAATAACTCATTCAGCAGGGTAAAGGTTTATAGTATAGATCGTGATGGCATGATCGTTGGAATCCGAATTCATTGCAAATCGTAATCACCAACTGGCTCGTAGCATGCTAACATTAAAACGTTGCGCACATAGTGCGCTGATAAGTCGCACTTGATAAAAATTATCACTAGGTGCATAAACCCTGTTGAATATTCATGTCAGAAATAATGACATCTTGAATATGTATGAGGTGATGTTTTGTTATGGCATGATTTATATGAACAGGATTGTTTGGTATTGGTACAAACTGTAGAATCAGATCTATTATGCGTTCATAAGCAAACAGGGCAGACCCGGATCAGATGACCCCTACAGCAACAGTTTGATCTGGGTCTACTGTGTTTGCAAATACGTGAAAATGCGTTTGTATGAGAAAAGCGATAAGCCAGTGTAGACGCCGCATTCCAACTTAATTGCTAATCTAGGACTTAATATATGAGTCAATTCTCTCTCTTGCCAATGTACTGTTTTGCTGAGAATTTCAGTTTCTCAGAAAATGTTGCAATAACATCCGACATTTAATATGTGTTTCGTCCAGAGTTAGTACAAGATGTAATCATGCTACGTATTGTTTTGCTCTTCTTGTAATTTGTAATGGTCGTGAGACGCTTCCTGACATATGAATGAATAATGGCCTGGGAAGTACCATTAAAAGCTGCCATAGGTAATTATGTTACAAATAAGATACGTGGGCTCTTGTCAATTTCAATTCGGTTGAAATAGTCGACATGCAAAACAACCAGTCCTTAATTTTAAACTTTGAGTCGGTCCCATGTGGATAACATCATACTGTGAAAATTTATACCGATGCTAAGTTTTTGTTTTGTTGGTGTACTGACAAGAATTAAAAGTTTAGAAAACATCAGTATTTACCACAATGGTATAAGATAAATACTGTACACACGAGGCACGCACCATAATATCTGTAAAGCAACCGCCTAAAGGAACCTTACAAACAAGTGGGTGTTAAGTGCTTAAATGTAAACAAACCAGATATTTCACCATGTATTTAGCTACCACATACCTTGCAAGTCAATAACTATACATGTTCTTGTTTTGAGTGATCGTTTAACCCTTTCACCGCCAATGTCGCATAAATGCACCACGAAAAATAGTGCAGTCCAAGATCAGACGCCACCTTTTCAAGGCGGCGTCTGATCAGGGTCTTCACTTTATGTCTTAATCTCTATTTCTATATCTGTTCTTTTTCCTTTCAAATTTGCATTTATGTATCTTATTTCCTTATTGTACCAAATAATATAACACAATTTGGGTTGCAGACGACAATTAGAATTTTGGCACCGAAAGAGTTAAGCATGTTTCTATTTTATTCTCGCTAATGCGACCACGTAATTTATTAACATAGTAATCTGTAAAACCATTTGGTCGCTTAATGCAGGATAAAAGGAATGCAGAAAGCTCCCATAGGAGCTTTCTGCATAAATTTTGTCCTGTATTAAGGTAACACCTGTTTTATATATCCGGAATTAGACTTGTTTTGTAAAGCGACCAACTTAAGGCATATGGAATCACATACATGTAAGCAAGTGGATGTGGAGTGCAAAAATGTAAACAGGCCAGATATTTCACCTTGCACTTAGCTAACACCTACCTTGTAAGTCAATAATTATACTGTATAACCTCTGAAATGGAATTTTTAATAAAAAAGAACTTGGGTCTTTTTAGCCAGATGGCTTCTTAATGCAGGATGAAAGTCGTGCAGAAAGATCTGTTGGGCACTTTCTGCATGGCGTTCAACCTGCATCGAGCTGCCACCTTTCTGAAAGAGCGGAATTGATACTTTTTAACGCCTGGTTTAGAGGAGATGTACTGTACTTGTTTTGAATGGTCGTTTTAAACACGTTTCTATTTTATTTGCTTACAGTAAAGCTAATTGGATCACATTATTTATCAATATAGGAATCTGTAAAAGCAGGTGGCTGCTTAATGCAGGGCAAAAGCAATGCAGAAAGCTCCTGTAGGAGCTTTCTGAATAACATTTGCCCTGTATTAAGCAACCACCTGTTTTAAAAATCTGCATTTAGACGGGTTTTGAGATGTCGTAATTTGACATTCAGAGCTTACGTACACAATGTGTGGTTGAGTGACTTGTCAGAACACTTTTCCCGAAATTAGGTATTCAGTGCTTACGGGAGCAATGTGTGATTGTGTGACTTGTCCAAACACTTTACTCCAAATTTGACATCGAGGCCGTACGGACACAATGTACGGCTGACTGTCTAAGAACACTTTACTCATTATTTGACATCTAGAGCTTATTGGAGCAATGTGTGGTTGAGTAACTCGTTAAAACACTTTACTCGTAGTTTGACATCTAAGGTTATGATCACAATGTATGGTTGGATGACTTGTCAGAACACTTTACTCGTAGTTTGACATCTAGCGCTTATGGGGACAATGTGTGGTTGAGTTACATGTTGAAACACTTTACTCCTAGTTTGCCATGTAGGGTTTACGGGAACAATGTGTGGTTAAGTTTATTCGGATTTTCATAAAAATATGGAAGCAAGAATGTAACATGCATAATAAAAGATCAAAATGAAAAGAACAAACGAACAAATAAGAACAAATACGAACAAATACGATCAAATACCAACTAACTTACATACAATCACTACGGTACTATACGGTAACTGTATGCTGCTATAAACGCATACAATGTTGATCATATATATCTTGTAGATTTGAAAATAACACTATAGACACAACGCACGTTTATTGTCTACTGAATCTTGGACCCTTTCATGGCCTCATTTGAGAGTCGATGTATTGTAGGGGTTCCTGTACATACCGTAGAACCTGTCTTAAACGGCCACCAAAAAGAGATCTAATAATTTGTCTGTAAGGCAGGTAGTAGCTTAATGCAGGTCAAAACTAATGTAGAAAGTTCCTATAGGAGCTTTCTGCATTACTTCTGTCCTGTATTAAGCAACCTGCATTTTAAGAATCATGTTTAAAACTAAATGACCACTTAGGACAGGTTGAACCTAATGTATCTAAGCGTATTTTGCGGCACGTGTTTTGTAACAAACATATTACCAGGTGTTTCAGGCAGACTTTCTTAAATATTTACTTTTTCGATTAAACTGATATCTGAAAAGCTAATTGCAATTACTTTTAAAAAAAATCTTAAGTGCCATGAGCGCCTCTCCCACACTTTTACATTGGTCATTAAAATGCAAATTTGTTCCAACTGGGTTTTTGTCACATGCAGCAATTTATGGATGAGGGATGGGATCATTTCTTTGAAATACAAATTTCCTATAAACATCGTGGCTTTTGTCACTGACCGTTCCAAGGTGGTACTTCCATCTTCCACCTATTGTTTGTTTGTTTTGTCTTTGTGCGTCTCTTTATGTTTTTGCTAGTTATGTACATTTGCTGTGTTTTCTTGTGTTGCTGTTCGGGCGGCTGTATGTGGTGTTTCCTACATGACTCATAGTTGTACTTCTTGTAGATTCAACCATTTACCTCATATAAACGTCTTCTTATGCCTATGCAAACATCGAAGACCCAGATCAAACGGCTCCTGTAGGAGCCGTCTGATCAGGGTCTGATCTGTTTGATTATGAAATTATAACATATCTAACTCTACATTTCTTATAATACCAAAACAATAATTTGTACGTATGCCATTATAAAAGTTAAACTAATAAATATTCGTGATGTCATTATGTCTTACATGAACATGTATAACAGTATACAAACCTGATTCAATATTCCACTAACCCTTAATGGAATTTGATAGATCTGTTTCTTTACAGTCTGAAATGGCAACAACATTCCACCTTCCATACTTCATTATGATTATTTTGTCAGTGAATATTCAGTAGGTATTGAAATTAGGAATAGACATAGAATTAGGGAAAGGGTTAGACAAAAAGCGTATTTCAGTAAACTCAAACAGATAATATATTATAGTCAGATAAAACAGACAGTGTATTACAGTAACCTCAAACAGATAGTGTCTTATATTAAACTCAAATAGATAAAGTATTACAGTAAACTGAAACATATAGTGTATTACAGTAAGCTCTAACAGATGGTGTATTACAGTAAGCTCTAACAGATGGTGTATTACAGTAAACTCAAACAGATAGTGTATTACAGTAAACTCAAACAGATGGTGTATTACAGTAAACTCAAACAGATGGTGTATTAAAGTAAACTCGAACAGATGGTGTATTACAGTAAACTCGAACAGATAATGTATTACAGTAAGCTCTAACAGATAGTGTATTACAGTAAGCTCTAACAGATGGTGTATTACAGTAAACTCAAACAGATAGTGTATTACAGTAAACTCAAACAGATAATGTATTACAGTAAGCTCTAACAGATGGTGTATTATAGTAAACTCGAACAGATAGTGTATTACAGTAAACTCAAACAGATAGTGTATTACAGTAAACTCAAACAGATAGTGTATTACAGTAAACTCAAACAAATAGTGTATAGCAGTAAACTAAAACAGATAGTGTATTATAGTGAACTCAAACAGCTAGTGTATTACAGTAATCTAACACAGGTAATGTATTACAGTAAGCTCAAAGAGATAGTGTTTTAGAGTAAACTCAGACAGATAGTGTATTACATTAAACTCAAACAAACATTGTATTACAGTAAACTCAGACAGATATTGAATTACAGTAAATTCAGACAGACATTGTATTACAGTAAACTCAGACAGATATTGTATTACAGTAAACTCAAACAAACATTGTATTACAGTAAACTCAGACAGACATTGTATTACAGTAAACTCAAACAAACAGTGTATTACATTAAACTCAAACAAACATTGTATTACAGTAAACTCAGACAGACATTGTATAATAGTAAACTCAGACAGACATTGTATTACAGTAAACTCAGACAGACATTGTATTATAGTAAACTCAGACAGACATTGTATTACAGTAAACTCAGACAGACATTGTATTATAGTAAACTCAAACGGACATTGTATTATAGTAAACTCAAACAGACGATGTATTACAGTAAACTCAAACAGACGATATATTAAAGTAAACTCAAACAGACGATGTTTTACAGTGAACTAACACAGACAATTGGTGCAATATACCTGACAATAGTATTCTAGTGGATAAAAGCTGATAAAAGAGTAAAATTTGAAGTAAATCTGATAGAGTAATACAGTGAACAGTGTATAGAAAATGATTGCCCAGTTAAAACTGGCACAGGAATACAGCGTACAAAACTTTTATAGTATTACAATGAACTAAAACTTATAGAATGTTAAAATGAACAACATGTCTTTAATGTATTTGTAAACGGATATCAAGGGAGTATTAAATTGAACTGAGACTGGTTAAGATTTACAGACCTACGACTGGTGGCGTATTTATTGCAGTACATTGCTCAATCACTGATATAGCATTACAGCGAACTATACGTGATAGAGAATTATAATAGTATAAAACTTAAACTTATACAGCATTTTACTGAACAAACCTGATATAACGTCAGTACAGTTTTACAGCGAAAGAACACTGATAAAGCATTATATGTACAATGAAATTAAATCGATAGCGTATTATGGTGCATTAAATCTGATACAGCATTTAAGTGCACTAAAACAGCTTTAATATTTCAGTGAAGTAATCCTTAAATAGCATGTAACCTATTACAGTATAACCTTGAACTAAAATTGATAAAAATATAATAAAATAAACCTAAGGAGTATTACAGTGAGCTCAGACTGATACAGTTATGCCGTAGAACCCGCCTCAGACTGCTTTATGTTGATTGGACACAGGAATATTAAAAATGTTGTTGCTTAATTCAGTGCATAAGTAATTCATGGAAGCTTTTGTATTACAGTAAAACCTCTCTAATGCGACCACCTAAAATATGTACAATTTTGGGTGGTAGAGGCAGGTAGTAGCTTAATGCAGAACAAAAGTAATGTAGAAAGCTCCTAGAGGAGCTTTCCGCATTACTTTTGTCCTGCATTAAGCAATCACTTGCTTATAAAGACATCCATCTTCTTTCATTAAGTGGTCGCATTAGAGGGGCCTTACTGTACTTTTGATCTGCATTAAGCTGATACTTGCCTTACAGACATATAATTAGACATTTTGATGGCTGTTTTAGACATGTTCTACTGCACAATGAAGATGGTATAAAACTGATTGAATTTGACAGCGAATAAAACTGACTGATTATAGCAGTGAATTGACACTTAAACGTATAATTGTAAATCGTTGTTTACAGAACTATAATTGATATTACAGTGGACTAAAACTGACAGCAATACATGTAATTAAAATGACAGATTATTACCCCAACTTGAAACATGGCGGCGAACAATCCTGATAGAGTATTACAGCGAAGTTACGCCGAAAGAGTATTACAATGAACTAATACTAATAGAGTATTGCAGTGGAATTACACTGATAGAATATTGCAATGAGTGAGTGAGTGAGTTGGGTTTTACGTCATCTCACTCACTCACTCATTGCAATATTGCAATGAACTAATACTGATAGAATATTGCAATGAACGAATATTGATAGAATAGTGAAATGATCTAATATTAATATAATATTGTAATGAACTAATACTGATAAAATATTTCAATACTGATAGCATATTGCAATGAACTAATACTGATAGAATATTGCAATGAACTACTACTGATAGAATATAACAGTGAATTTACACCGATATAGTGTTACACTGGACTTATACCGATAGATTATCCCTTTCCTCCATAAATACGCATTTTTACGCCTCTGTAAAAGTCACTTTTCGAAACCACTGTGTATCATAATGGTTTGAAAACTACACAATTCTAAAACTTTCCTTTCCTCTAGTAAATGCTCTTTTTCGGTAGATTTATTCAAAGAGGTTGGGTCTAAAATAGTCTATGAGGGAATGGGTTATTAAAATGAATTAACACTGATAGAGTAGTATAGCGAGCAATCCCGATATAGTGGTATATTATGCTATTACATTGAACTAATACTGATAGAATGTTACAATGGAATTGCATTGACAGAGTATTACAATGAACCAAAACTGATACAGTGGTATAAAGGACTAAAATTGATATAATAGAACATTGAACTAAACTATATACAGTATTAAGACCATTGCAATTTTAAACACACACCCTTTCTATTGTATTTTGAAATACTAATGTCGGGTTTTAAGTTAAATTTTGTCCATTTTTCGTACAAATCAATCAACGCCAAGAGTTGAACACATCTACATATTCTTATATCATTAAAATAATGCTCACAACCTATGTTCCATCAATTTATATATTAACCCTTCGCTTGCTGTTCACGTCAATATACCTACCTGTAAATAGTGAAAACCCAGATGAGACAGCTCCTGCAGGAGCTGTCTCATCAGGGTCTGCACTATTTACAAATTGATTGTGCAACCAGTGCACTCCACAGCAGTGATTGCACAGAGAAATAATTGCAGACAGTGAAGATATACGTACTTATACAACAGGGCATTGGTAAAGAAGAAGAACTGGTTTTTTTTAATTCAGCAAGAGAAGGGTTAATAGTATCTGAGCCCTACTACAGTGAAGCTCATTTATAACGAAGTCCTCGGGACCCTCTGATTTCTTTCGTTATATCCAAGTTTTGTTATATCAGGTCCATTTTACTATATGTTAATCAGAGAGGGGGAATACATTTTGTTTTGTTATATGCAATATTTCGTTATATCCAAGTTCGTTATAAGTGAGCTTCACTGTAAATCGTTAGAATACCGCCGACTTTTTAAGAGACGGAAAACTGTGTTGACTACTTGGGAACCAACGGACATATTCGGTTAATCTCTGATATCGGAACAACAATATGAATAACAAAACTGACTAACATGGGACAGTAGAAAGTGTAAACACGCGAAATGAAAATATCTATTGTGTAATACTTTACCTACGTGTACATCGAATACTTCAGATACACACAATTGATTGTGCTATACAGATTCCAACATATGGCGGGCTTGTTCCGTTGGTTTCCGAGGTAATACGAACTTCTCTTGTTTTCTTGCCATATACTTTAGCAATGAGTTACCGGTAGTTTTAAGTCACACAGACAGTTATTTTATTATGCAAAACTGGCGAACTTATGCGCAGACTACAGCTTTAAAGCTTCCACTAGTCTGTAGCAACCTCGTAGCATTTGCATTAAACATATCATACACTAGATCGAAAAGAGACTGAAAAAATGACAATATGACGGTCAACATTTCATGTGCGGAAACCGCGTACAACGACCCTTTGCAAACAATGTAGATCCTGATCAAGGGGCTCCTTCGGGAGCCCCTTGATCAGGATCTGCGTTGTTTGTCATAAAAACAATATTTTCATCAGTGTTACACTTTGATACAACATTTTGTTTAATTAAAATTTATGTAAAAAGGAGGAGTCTGTTTTAATTATATTAGTAGCGGATTAAAGGTTGCTTATCCATTCAGACTTTTTCCACCGATTTTCAATAAGACGTTTATGACAAAACAATCGTACTATGTCTTGACATATGATGATTTATCGGCTGATGGTGTAGTCTATGAAGTTTTATCACATCAATATGCCAGTGGACCGTGTTTGCGAGATAGTTCCATTGTTGTTTGTAAATGTAGACGCAAGAGTGAACATTAAGAATATTTCTTTCTAACATGCTTAGTTGTTGATGTGCATGTTGCTATGACCAAATTTGTGACAACTGTTGCATACGTTCTAGATCCTTACGAGACGCCCAGTTTGAACCCTAATTGCAAGTTTAGAGAAACTGAATATGCATCTTTTTGTACAATTTACGGACCAAATTATATATAAACAAAAAGTCCCAGCAAGCTACATATTGCACTGTTCCAAGACATCCGTAATAGCACAAAGAAATTTGACACATACTTACCGAGACATTTAAGATATCAATCGTCAAACAATAAATCGTTCCTCCCAAAGACATAATTGGCGAAACATCTCAACTTGTATCAATTGACATCAGCATCTAAGCTGTTTGACACTTGGCAACAAATTTCTCAAAGGCTTTGACGAACCGGGAGTAAAGAAAAAAGCAACAAATCAAAGTACAGTAAACAATGTCTTAACCCGTATCGTGCTGAGAAAAAACGTATTGTCAAAACTCTGATCTGTTGCATTCTTTACTTTCCTCTGATTCGTAAGAGCGTTTGAGAAACTGTTGACCGAGTGTCAAACAGCTTGGATCCTGATGAGACGCCGAGTTACGCTAATACTAAAGGCAGAGGTCCAGATTAGATGCGAAAATTGAAATATTTTCAAGAATAACTTCTTTATCTTTCCACCAAACCCTTTGTTACGAACGCTCTTAAGAATCGTCTCGAAGAGACTAGGGTTTGGGAGCGAAAGGAGGAATCTAGTATTTGAGTACGCACCGTTATATGTTGCTCCGAGTAAAAGCTTAGGTATTAGCCGAAATAGAATACAATTTGTGTATAGAGAACATAAATATGAGTTTTTAAGACAGGTGGTAGCTTAATGCAGGACGAAAGTTATTCCGAAAGCTTCTCTACGAGTTGTATGTACTATTTCCGTCCTATATAAACCATTTCCCTGTTCTATGTTTATTCCAAATTTCAATACCTACTGAATTACTGCGGGAGCCATTGGGGTCTACCGTGCACCCCCGTTAGACTTTTTTCATGGGTACCAAAGTATAAATTATTTTAGGCTATGTGTATTTTAACCATTCCATGCCCCACATCCCCAGTTTTCGTAATGATGACCCATACTTGCAAAATCGGCCATATCACAGCCAGGTTTTGTTCTAAACCTATAAAACTGAAACCAAATTGAAGATAAGACAGTGTGGTTTTTTTCCAGCTATTTTTTCAAATTACCTCATTTGAATACTCATGAATATTAATGAGAACATTGAAAAATAGTCAAAATAAGTATAGATATAACGTAAACCTTTCACTTTTTTTATCCTACAAATATTAGAAAACAACTTCAAATGAAGTTTAACATGATGAGAAAATCCTCAGAAAACAAAATATCCAATTTGAAGATCAAAACATTAACTTTAATTAACGTTTTAACTAATTCCATGGCAACCCCCCCCCCCCCCCCCCAGTTTTCGTAATGATGGCCCATACCCCCATACCTGCAAAATCGTCCATATCACAGCCAGTTTTTATCCTAAACCTATAAAACTAGTACCACATTGAAGATAAGACATTGTGCTTTTTATGCCCCCCAGATCAAATCTGGGGGGCATATTGTTTTTGCCCTGTCTGTTTGTTTGTCTGTTTGTCTGTTTGTCTGTTTGTTTGTCAGCAACTTTAATATTGGTCATAACTTTTGAGCCAGTACAGATAGAGACTTGATATTTGGTATGCATATGTATCTCATTAAGCCGCACATTATGAGGGGTGACATGTCAAGGTCAAGGTCATCCTTCAAGGTCAGAGGTCAAATATATGGGTCAAATCACCGACTTTAACATTGGCCATAACTTTTAGACCAGTAGATATAGAGATTTGATATTTGGCATGCTTGTGTATCTCATGAAGCCGCACATTTTGAGGGGTGACATGTCAAGGTCAAGGTCATCCTTCAGGGTCAAAGGTCAAATTGTCTGTTTATTGTCTGTAACTTTAACGTAACCTTAACATTGGTCATAACATTTGAGCCAGTACAGATAGAGACTTGATATTTGGTATGCATATGTATCTCATAAAGCCGCACATTTTGAGGGGTGACATGTCAAGGTCAAGGTCATCCTTCAAGGTCAGAGGTCAAATATATGGGTCAAATCACCGACTTTAACATTGGCCATAACTTTTGGACCAGTAGAGATAGAGACTTGATATTTGGCATGCATGTGTATCTCATGAAGCTGCACATTTTGAGGGGTGAAATATCAAGGTCAAGGTCATCTTTCAGGGTCAAAGGTCAAATTGTCTGTTTCTTTGTCTGTAAGTTTAACATTGGTCATACCTTTTGAGCCAGTATAGCTAGTGACTTGATATTTGGCGTGCATATGTATCTCATAAAGCCGCACATTTTGAGTGGTGACATGTCAAGGTCAAGGTCATCTTTAAAGGTCAGAGGTCAAACACATTGGTCAAATTACTGACTTTAACGTTGGTCATAACTTTTAAGCAAGTACAGATAGAGACTTGATATTTGGCATGCAAATGTATCTCATAAAGCCGCACATTTTGAGGGGTGACATGTCAAGGTCAAGGTCATCCTCAAAGGGCAGAGGTCAAACATGGGTCAAATCACTGACTTTAACATTGGCCATAACTTTTGAACCAGTACAGATAGAGACTTGATATGTGGCATGCTTGTGTATCTCATGAAGCTGCACAGTGTGAGGGGTGAAATGTCAAGGTCATCCTTCAGGGTCAAAGGTCACCAGCTTCAAATTGGCCATAACTTTTGAACCATTAGAGATAAAGTCTTGATATTTGGTATGCATGTGTATCTCATGAAGCTGCACATTTTGGGGGTGACATTTAAAGGTCAAGGTCATCTTTCAGGGTCAAAGGTCACCGGCTATAACATTTGCCATAACTTTTGAACCAGTAGAGATACAGACTTGATAGTTGGTATATGTGTGTTTCTCATTTGGCTGCACAGTTTGAGGGGAACATGTCAAGGTCATCCTTCATGGTCAAAGGTCACCAACTTTAACATTGGTCATAACTTTTGAACCAGTAGAGATACAGACTTGATATGTGATATGCATGTGCACCCCATGAAGCTGCACAGTTTGAGGGGTGACATGTCAAGATCAAGGTCATCCTTTAGGGTCAAATATCATATCGAGGGGGCATAGTGTTTCACAAACACATCTTGTATTTCTAGCTATTATCTTGAAATTGCCTTATTTGCATACTAATGAATATTAATGAGAACATTAAAATAGTAAAAATAACTGAAAGTAACTATCAAATTCTATCAGCAAACATAGCAGAGCCTGATCAGATGACTCCTATAGGAACCGTCAGATTTGGGGCTACACTGTTTGCAAAGGCATAGAAATGCGTATATATGGAGCAAGGGTTAAGAATTTTAATCGCCTGTACATCCGATATGTTCAAAATAGGCGAGCAGGCATACTTAACCCATCTCTTGCTTAATTATGTCTCCCCCATATTTATATGGGGGAGACATATTGTTTTCGTGAGAGTTGTCTATATGTCTGTCTGTCTGTCTGTCCGTCTGTCCGTCCGTCCGTCTGTCCGTCACACTTTTTGTCCGGAGGATAACTTCAATATGCCTGATGCCAGTTGATTGAAACTTCATATATGGAAAGAGCATAATGAGAGAAAGTGTCATGCACAAGGTCCATAACTCTGGCTTCACTAATATAGGAGTTATTGCCCCTTGTAAAAAAATTCACACTTTTTTGTCCGGACGATAACTCCTATATGGCTCATGCCATTGGATTGAAACTTCATATATGGAAAGATCATGACAAGAGAAAGTGTCATGCACAAGGTCCATAACTCTGGCTTCACTAATATAGGAGTTATTGCCCCTTGTAAAAAAACCCACACTTTTTTGTCCGGACGATAACTCCTATATGGCACATGCCATTGAATTGAAACTTCATATATGAAAAGAGCATAATGAGAGGAAGTGTCATGCACAAGGTCCATAAATCTGGCTTCACTAATATAGGAGTTATTGCCGCTTGTAAAAAAATCACACTTTTTTGTCCAGACAATAACTCCTATATGGCACATGCCATTGGAGTGAAACTTCATACATGGAAAGATCATGATAAGAGAAAGTGTCAGGCATAAGATCCTTAACTCGGGCTTCAATAAATTTAGAGTTATTGCCCCTTGTACATTTGTTTAACGCTTTCTTGTCCGGACGATAACTCCTACATGGCTCTTGCCATCGTATTGAACCGTCATACATGGAAAGAGCATGCTGAGAGAAAGTGTCATGAACAAGGGCCATAACTCTGGCTTCAATACTTTTGGAGTTATTGCCCTTTGTTACATTTTTTGGCTGATCAATAACACCTGTTCGACTGATGCTATTGGAATGACATTTTATTTATGGAAAGGGTATGATAATAGTAAGTGTCATGCACAAGGGCCATAACTCTGGTATCAATATTTTTGGAGTTATTAGCTGTTATCATTTTCTTCTTGAAAAATGTGGTGTGGAAAGGGCATAATGAGGGGAAGTATCATTCATCAAGTCCATAACATTTTTAGTGATTTCCCTTTACATATTGTTTTTATTAGAGGGAAGACATCCGTTTTTGTGACAAAAACCTCTAGTTTTAAAATACATTTCTCCTTCTTTACCCATGTCCTGTTGTATAATTACATATATCTTCACTGTGTACACGTCTTTCGCTGTGCAATCACTGCTGTGGAGTGCACTGGTTGCACAATCAACTTGTAAATAGTGCAGACCCTGATGAGACAGCTCCTGCAGGAGCTGTCTCATCTGGGTCTTCACTATTTACAGGTAGGTATATTTGACGAGAATAGCAAGCGAAGGGTTAAGTATTGAATATTTAATTCTCAGCATGAATATCCATCAAATGGTGTTTTTGGATCATTATTTACACATCATGTTGCATTATGTCAATAACTTTTGTCCAATTTAAAGAAAATTAGTGGACGTTTTATTATAAATGAATGATTGCTGTTTAGTCCTTGGTAAAATCTAATTTTGAAATGTCTTCTGTCTGTGAGATATCGATTGCTTTCTCAAATAATTAAACCGTCCATTGGAATCAATGCAAAAAACTGTGTGATTGAAAGAGAATTGGCAAAAATTGGAATGCAATTGAATGATTAATTTTAACTTGATTTAGAATTATTTGGCACTGTTGTTGTTGTTTTTTCAGTGACCCAGGCTCTTACGGGTCGAGTGAGGTAGAGAGAACTCCTGGAGCAATGATTGTCCATTTGTCAAAGAATAAGCCGGACATAGGTAATTACAGACGTCCAGATAAGATGCGTAAATTTCAATATTTTCAAGAATAGCTCCCTTTTTTCTTCACCAAACCCAATACTGTGACCACTCTTTAGAATCGTCAAGAAGAGACGATTCTAAAGAGTGGTCACAGTATTGGGTTTGGTGGAGAAATGGCCATTTTAGTATTTGGGTACGCATCTTTATCTTTGGTTCAGGATCCGTATGCTTCGAACAATTTTATCATTTAGCATGTTACGTGCGAACTTGTGTGTACAGTTGCAAACAGTTTGGATCCAGATTCCGCTAGACTAAACATACTGAAATTATCGTAAGGCCAAATGTCTAAAAATCATATCCATAATTCTGTATTATTTCATAAGCAAACAGAGCAGACCCTGATCAGACAGCTCCCATAGGAGCCGCCTGATCTGGGTCTACTTTGTTTGTAAAGGTGTAGAAAGACGTATTTATGGAGTAAAGGGTTACGATATGAATGCCTGTCGTCCAAAGTTAACCTCAATTGCTTCACGATAGTATGTGTGATAATTTCGACTGACCTAGTAGTATCGATTATCGTAAAATAGGACTTGCGATATATTCGGCTGACTTAGTAGTAGCGATTTTTGAAAGCTAGGAATTCCGATATATTCGGCTGAACTAGTAGTTGCGATTTTTGTAAATTAGGACTTTCTATATATTCGGCTGACCTAGCAGTAGCGATTTTTGAAAATTAGGAATGGCGATAAATTTGGCTGAACCTTTTCTAATCGGCGAATGTAGCTGCAGGCTGGTGCTGACCATTTCCTCTATGAATATTCATGTAAACAACAATGACGTCAGGAATATTAACGAGATGAATGAGTTTTTATAGCACATGCACATTGGAAATTTGGCAATGACAGAATCTCTAGAATATCATATCTGTATTAATCATAAGCAAACAGAGCAGACCCTGATCAGACGGTTCCTGTAGGAGCCGTCTGATCTGGGTCTCCTCTGTTTGCAAAGGCGTAGAAAGGTGTATTTATGGAGTAAAGGGATAAATGAAGGACACAAGTAATGAAGTAACTTCATTTGAGAGCTGATCCATTGCCTTCACCTGCCAAACAGCACTTTAACATTTTTCCCCAACAGAAACACATTTTCGCTACTTTTCAAACAGAGATGGCACAGATCCGATGCCTTCTGTTGGAGCCGTCTAATCAGGGTCTGCTCTGTTTGCTTAGAAAATTTGTCTAGATCTGATTCTGCAGTTTCTGATAGAGCTAAAATAGTCTCTGTGTTCATACGTTATTATGAAACTCCAACGGATAATTATTAATAATGTGATTATTCACGTTGTCATTATTTCGTACATAAATATTCAGGAATGAAGGATTTAAGATGTAGATGAAAGATTGATTTTAGTTCAACCCGTTCCTTGTTTTATGTTTATTCCAAATTTCAATGCCTACTGAATATTCATGGACAAACTAGTTATAATGAAATTTGGAAGATGAGGCATTGTAGCCATTTTAGAAACTAAAGAAACAGATCTATCAAATTCCATTAGCACACATAGCAGACCCGATCAGACGAAACGGCGTTTATATGAAGGGATTAACCCTTTACTCCAAAATACGACTTTCTATGCATTTGCAAACAGAGTAAACTCAGATCAGACAGCTCCTATAGGAGTTGTCTGATCAGTGTTTGCTCTGTTTGCTTATCATACATGTATGATATGGATATGATTCTACAGTTTCTGCCAAGACCAAAAATTCATTTGTCCATATGCTATTATAAGAAAATAATCTAATTGATATCCATGACGTTATCATTTCTGACATGGATATTCATGGGGGAAAGCGTTAACCTTGCTGTGAACCGTACATGAGCTTAAATTACTAGGTCCTTATCTCCCGGTGCTGGTTTTGTTTTGTATGCAATGAATTCGAATATATTCTTTTATTATATTCCATTAATTATATCAAAATGAACACTCCATCCATACATGAGACGACCCCATGCTTGATTGTGTTTAATGGTCGGGCAAGTCAATGATCACGATGAACCGCAACAATATTTCGAATGTGGATGCAAAGATGATTTGATAGAAATTGTGGCCCAGTATTAACCTTAGATCCTTTGCAAACAGTGTAGACAGTAGGTCATTTGCAAACACTGTAGACCCATATGAGAGGGCTCCTATAAGGGCCCTCTCATATGGGTCTACAGTTTTTGTAAAGTTTCATTTTTCTTAATGCTAAGCTTGACCTTTTTGAAATTTGGAAACGTCCCTTTGATAAATCAGCATTGCAAGGGTTTACAGGTTGTAAAACTAATGAAAAAAGGACATTGTTGGCACCGACTAAACGGATCATTGAAAATAATCCAATAATGTGTGTAGGAAGTGTTCTCTCCGTAGCGTTTTCTGTCGGAAATGGTTTGATTTGGAAGCCGTGCATGCAACGGTGATTGACAATACATGACTTTAATACAGATCAACTCTCGAATTCTACTCTGTCGTTTGCATTAACTTCAAGAGTATTTTTTCCTAATAAATGCGCACCCATTTTCGTTTCTCAGTGGGTAGGCGACGAAAGAGCTGATGCTTACCCTTAACCTGTTTAAATATTCATTCAAGAATTAGTGACATCATGAATCTCAGTTAGCCGATGTTTAGTTCTTCTGTTTCGGAGAAACGACGAGCTATTGAGATCACTGTGTCGTAGGCGTTGTCGTAGTTGTAGGCGTTGGCATCGTCGTCGTCGGCGTGCAAAAACTTTAACACTTCTCTTGCTGAATTTTAAAATACATTTCTCTTTCTTTACCCATGCCCTGTTGTATAATTACAGATATCTTCACTGTGTACAAGTATTTCGCTGTGCAATCACTGCTGTGGGTGCACTGGTTGCACAATCAACTTGTACATAGTGTAGACCCTGATGAGACAGCTCCTAAAGGAGCTGTCTCATCTGGGTCTTCACTATTTACAGTTTCGTATATTGACGTGAATAGCAAGCGAAGAGTTAATGTAGCTGATTAATCAAAACGTATAAGAGGTATCATCATGGAACTTGATAGGTTGGTAAATCGCTGTGAGAAGTGTATGCAGTGAACAAGCACCAAATCAGACGAGCGTTGGCGCCGCACGCGGCTCTTGTTTATAATGATATATGTACACTTTAATGTTTGGTATCGGTAGAAACGGTAGAGTCATATCTATTATAATTTAATTAATAAACAGAGAAGATCTGATCTGGGTCTACTCTTTTTACAGAGGTGTGAAAGGCGTATTTATGAAGTAAAGGGTTAATACAGCTATGTAGAATATAACAAATTGCGTTTCAGCATTTGCTGAATCTGTCTCCAGTTTATATAGTAAAACCTCTCTATAACGGTCACTAAATTGTGTTAATTGGTTAGTATTTAGGACAGGTTGCTGCTTAAAACAAGATGAAAGTAAAATAGAACGCTCCTATACTTTCGCTTTGCTTTAAGCTGCCATCTGCCTTTAACACAAAATACTTTATGTAATTTAGTGGTCGTTATAGAGAGATTTTACTGTATTCCATCTATACTCGAAAAAAAGGAAGTGCAATATCTTATATTTTTACGATAACGGAAAAAGTTCTGGCCCGATTATATTAATGTTGATATGATATGAAAGAACAATCCCAGTGCGTTACATTGGTGCCAGAATTAATGCAGCATCGTCCTTAATGGCAGCTATACACTGTGATATACAGCATGGAGTTATACCTGTAAAAGTTGCAAAAATGACGACAGATTTGAATTACGCACGAGTGGCAATGCTCAACGTTTAATAAAGGGTCAAATAAATTCAATATTGTGTAAAAAATATGATTTACACGTAGTTATAAATAAAATTAATTTAGCGTCTAATTTCGTTACTATTCTGGATAGTTTGGTATGGCACGGGTCGGCGATCTTGGCCTCTTCTGTAGCGTAAGTCCCTACTGTTCAAGAAACGATTTCATGTCACATTGACTTCAATGTACCGGTCTTCCTGGGCAGTAGTCACAATTGGTCGACCAGACCTTGCCCTGTCCTTCCCACTGTCTGTGTCTCGGTAACGTGGTCTCAGTTGTAACGTGCACACCAAACCACAGAGCCGCATCATAAGTACTCCATGCCTCCAGCCCAATGTCCTGGCCCGGTCGGCGTAGGATAATCGGTTGAGCCGACGATTTCTATTCATTTTAATATACTGTTTAATTTAGCATTTAATTAAGCATGTAAAACGGTTAAAAATGAAAATGAGAAATTAAAGTGATCAGTTATTGATAACCAGTCGCGCACAAGAAAATTGTTTTCACTCATGGCAATCTCATGCAAATTTTGCACCTTTTTATGGACCGACCAAGCAGATTAAACATCAGTTTGTGCTGTTATAAAGGTGTCAATTACAGCAACATTAGTATGGTTGTAATGGTAGTGAATAGAGCTTTCAGAAAATATATACATTTACAGTATTCTTTCTACGGTTAAGAAAATAATTTCAAAATTATAGGCTTTTGCACTTCTTTTTTTGCCGAGTATATTATGGTATGTCAGTATAGCTGTGATGTAAACCTGCATACATTTGTCTAGTCGTGACGCGACGCTAAGTACAGTAGAACCTGTCTTAAGCGGACATTCATTTATTCAACATACGAGTTTTTAACCCTTTACTCCACAAATACGTTTATCTACGCCTCTGTAAAAGTCACGTTTGAAACCATGGTGATAAATAGAGCATTTGCTCCTAAGGAGCAAATGCTCTATTTATCACAATTGTTTCAGAATTACACAATTCTAAAAAGTTCCTTTTCTCTTGTTAATGCTCCTTTTCGGTAGATTTATTCAGAGGTTGGGTCTAAAACAGCCTATGTGGGAATGGATTAAAAGAGCAGGTGGTAGCTTAATGCAGATAAAACGTAATGCGAAACTCCTATGGGACTATAGGAGTTACCACCTGCCAAACAGACCCATAATAAGACCACCGTTTAATGGCCGCTTCATACAGGTTCTTCTGCAACTGTTCAATGGAATCTATAGTAACTGCAGTAAGAGTCTCTTTTAGTAGAAACATTTTGTAAACGATAATTACAAAAAAAACAGTAGAACCGCTCTGAAGTGAGCGCTTAACGAATAGACAGTTGCGTCTTTTAAAGCAAGTGATTGCCTAAGGCAGAGCTAAAGTAATGCAAAAAGCTCCCGAAAGAACGTTCTGCATCACGCTTGCCATGCACAGAGCAACCGCAACCAATTGCTTTTAAGATTCGTCTGTTCAATAAATGAATGACTGCTTAACCGTTTACTCCATGGCTATTCCTTAGAAATAATGACGTCATGAATGTTAATTAGTTTAATTTGTTATAATAGCATAATAATGGACACACGAGGTTTGGCAATGGCAGAAACGGTAGAAGCATAGGTATATTATATCATAAGCAAACAGAGAATATAGGAGCCGTCTGATAAGGGTCTACTCTGTTTGCAAATGCATAGAAATGCGTATTTATGGAGTTAAGGGCTGATAGAGATATATACAGTTGGACTTCGATATCTCGAACTTCAAGGGACTATATAAATTAGTTCGAGATAACGGAGGTTCGAGTTATCCGATTTCTAATCTGGACAATTTCTCAAGTTCACAGCTTAATGCAGGTCTACAGTAATGCTGAAAGCTCCTGTAGGAGCTTTCAGCATTACTGTAGACCTGCATTAAGCTGTGAAATGTGTTTCTAGATATGCACAGTGATACATTTTAGAGCAGTTCTGTATTGTAAGATTTTGGAAGGACCGAACTTTAAGTTCGAGTTATCCCGAAGTTCGAGTTATCCGAGTTCGAGATATCGAAGTACAACTGTACTTACTGCCTTGTTCCTCTACGTTTTAGGCATAGACCTGACAGAGGCAAACGAGCACGGATTAAGAGACATTCGAATCAGTAAGATACACCTTAGTGGAGCTGCCAACGACGACAGCACCATACAGGTATGAAATGGCACGTGACCTCTTGAACCTTTAGCATGCTGTCGGCGGGTCCATGAATACCTTTGCAAAAAGTTTGGATCCAGATGAGACGCCGAGTAACTCGGCGTCTCATCTGGATCCAAAGTGTTTGCAAACGTAATATTTTTTATTATTTATTTTACGTTATTTATTATTTCGATTTTATTATACGCCGGCAGCAGGGTAAAGCATTTGAACGCACATATCCTACGTGGAGAGAGCGCTATATAAATGTGGAATAACAATAATAATAAAACGGAAGGATCATTGAATGCAATTAGTAACCCCACACGATCGCTTATCAGAGTATGATATATTGTGAATAATCAAGGGCTCATAACCCTGTGAAAATCGCCCGACCGCAACTTTGTACTGATAAGCGTATCTCTTCTTGATCAAATGAAGCTTCTCATAACACTTCGTTGATATAGTGTCAGTAATATTGCCCTGGAATATCGCGGACAAGTAAACCAGCAGAATGACTTACGAACAATCGACCGACCGACCGAGAGACGGACGGACGGACGGGCGTAAGACGGGCTGGCGGACACGGTGACTGTATACATAGCTCCTCTGGTAAACGTCGTGTATAGGGAAGTCTACATTCTACATTACAATCTATAGATATGATATCAGTTACATTCCTTTATTCCCGAGAAGCACTTTTAAAATTCAAGGATTTTGTTATCTTGTGAATGATCTTTGGTATTAAAATTCCATTCATGCTTTACAACAAAAACCAATTTCGATTAGATTAACATTAAGTCAGCCTTTTATGTAAATTGGTGATTGCTTTTGTTTACTGTTTGGAATCAGATGGAAGATAGAGCAAGTCTGAATTTCATCTGTATCAAAATAGCTGGACACCATGATTGTACTTTTGTAGTAAGTTGAAAAAAACACGTTGAAAATGGATGGACGAGTTTATGTTCAAACAACTAAAGGTTACATCATCAGTTAGTGGAATGCTTGATGACAATCTAGACAATGATTTCAAATAAAAGAACTAGAAATTGGGTCAGTTTAACGCTTTCCCTGTTATGTATCCATTACAAAGTTCGTTACCTGCTGAATATTCATAGACAAAATAGTTATATTTAAATATGTAAGGTGGAACAGTGTAGCCATTTTAGAAACTAAAGAAACATATCTATTAAAATTCCATTAGCAAACAGAGCAGGCACTGATCAGACGGCTCCTATTGGATCCGTCTGATCTGGGTCTACTCTGTTTGCAAATGCGTAGAAAAGGCGTTTATATGAAGGAACGGGCTAACCTTTAGTCTGCTAAGCAAACTTTCGTCAGTAGAAAATGTTGTCTACTTTAGCTTTCATATTTGATTTTAACACTTTACCTAATAAATATTCATATAAGAAATATTAACATCATGAATATTAACTAGATTGGTTTTTATACTGACACATGGACGTTGGAATTTATGGCAGTGGTAGAGACTGTAGACTCATATCTATAATATTTCATAAGCAAACAGAGCAGACCCTAATCCTGCAGGAGCCGTCTGATCTGTTTCTATTCTGCTTGCAAATGTGTAGAAATGCGTATTTAAAGAGTAAAGGTCAGAGAGTCGAACCGAGATGCTCATCTGAATTCAAACAGTTTGCTTAACCTTTTGCACTCTGAGTAAGTGTCGTCTGCAATTATTGTCGCCTGCTTCAATTCTAAAAGTACCACAAATAGTGCGACAAATACTGCAGTCACAGATCAGACGCCGCCTTTTCAAGGCGGCGTCTGATCAGGGACTTCACTTTTTGTTTCAATCTTTAGTTCTAGATTTGTGGTTTATTATGTCTCCCCCATTTATGTGGAGACATATTGTTTTTGCCAGAGTTGTCCGTCCGTCCGTTTGTCTGTATGTCCGTCACAAACTTGTGTCGCGCGTATCTCTAAAACCAGTTGGGCTAGAGTCACCGAACTTCACAGGAATGTTCACCAGCATGAGTTGTTATGCACCTGGGGTTTTTAATTGTCTCCCCCTGATAACTTTGGAGTTAATGCCCCTGATGACATAAAATTAGAAACACTTTGTGTCGCGCGTATCTCTGAAACCGCTAGTACTAGAGTCACCAAACTGCACAGGAATGTTCACCAGCATAAGTTGTTGTGCACCTATATTTATGAATTGTCTCCCCCTGATAATTCTTGAGTTATTGCCCCTGATATGAACACTTAAATTTATACAAACTTTGTGTCGCGCGTATCTCTGAAACCAGTAGGGCTAGAGTCATCAAACTTTACAGGATTATTCACTAGCAAGAGATGTTTTGCTCTTGGTTTTTTTTAATAGTCTCCCCTGTTAACTTTGGAGTTACAGCCCCTGATGACTTTAAAGTAGACAAACTTTACTTAGTGTCGTGCATATCTCTGAAACCACTAGGGCCAGAATCACCAAACTTCACAGGAATGTTGACCAGCATGAGTTGTTGTGCACCTGGGATTTTTGAATTGTCTCCCCTTGATAACTTTGGAGTTATTGCCCCTGATATGATTACTTAAAATTAGAGAAACTTTGTGTCATGCATATCTTTAAAACCACTAGGGCTAGAGTCACCAAACTTCACAGGAATGTTGACCAGCATGAGTTGTTGTGCACCTGTTTTTTTTTAATTGTATCCCCCTGACAATTCTTGAGTTATTGCCCCTGATATGATTACTTAAAATTAGAGAAACTTTGTGTCATGCATATCTTTAAATCCACTGGGCTAGAGTCACCAAACTTCACAGGAATGTTCACCAGCATGAGTTGTTGTGCATCTGGGTTTTTTAATTGTCTCCCCTTGATAACTTTGGAGTTACTGCCCCTTATGACTTAAAATAAGAGAAACTTTACTTTGTGTCGTGTGTATCTCTGAAACCACTAGTACTAGTGTCACCAAACTTCATAGGAATGTTGACCAGCATATGTTGTTGTGTACCCGGGTTTTTTGAATTGTCTCCCCTGATAATGTTCGAGTTATTGCCCCTGATGACTTAAAATTAGACCCTGATAAGTTTGGAGTTACAGACATTACACAGGGGGAGACATCTGTTTTTGTGACAAAAACAAACATCTAGTTCCTTTTAATTCTATATTCATTTATCTCATTTCTTTTACCGAATTATCTATATAAATTGGGTTGCAGACGACAATTAGAAATTTGACACCGAAAGAGTTAAACAAACCCGGGACATGATGTATTTTTCAGGTCGGTATGAGTATTTTAGCCGTGGACAATCACAGAATAGAAGGATGTTCGGCAGATGAGGCTCGGGGAATTCTGCAGAAGATTTACTCCAACAAACACATTGTCAGCATGAAACTGATTCTCCACAAGCCTGAAACAACTCACTTTTAGTAGAGAGTCGACATTTGTGACTGCTGTTGACCCATATCTCCTCCATGATGACAAAAGTAGCACAGATACTAACAGCGAAGACTCAGACCAGAGCCATCTGATCAGGTTCTGCAATATTTGCTAACCTATTACTATAGTTTCTCCCCTATCAAATGCATAGTAAGGCTGGCAATATGCCACCATTTTGATAACTTTAGATGCAAGTAATGCGGTTATCAAATAGCATCGAGCGTGGACAAATTGTTCATTGAGTGGCGCTTTAACTCATTTCCTCCTAGACTATTTTTAAACCCAACCTCTTTGAATCAATCTACCGAAAAGGAGTTTTAACTATAGAAAAGGAGAATTTCAGAATTGCGTAGTTCTGAAACCATTTTGATAAATAGAGCATTTGCTCCTATGGAGCAAATGCTCTATTTACCACAATGGTTTCAAAGAATGAGTTTTACATGAGTTTTAAAAAGGCGTCAGTAGGAGAGAATGGGTTAACCTATTGAACACGGGAAGCGAATGTACAGCCAACTGCAGTGAAGGAGCCCTCTGATCAGGGTCTGTACTGTTTGTCATGCAGAATCCACTAACACATTTAGCCCTATCCCTTTTTGATATTCATGTCAGAAATAATGACATCATAAATATTTACTAGCTGACTTTTGAAAATGTAAGCTTTTTCTTTGACAAAAGCTGTAGAATTGTTAAAAGTGATGGGTTATTCCACTCTGATAACTGGGCGTTGAAAGGACTAACCAACAGGGGTTTCCTGAGTTTTAGAGTAAAAGGATTTACCTTAGGATGCGGTGATTCAGGTACATGTGTTCCAAAAGTGAATATTGACGAGGTTTTAATATCTTGGTAACTGGATTGTTTGACCAATTGTATAATAAGCAGAAGTGGTGACAGTGAAAAAAGAGACAATTTGAGTAAATTAAAACATTTCCAATAATACTTCCATTATTTCTACACCAAAACCATATATTGCGACCGCTCTTTAGAATTGTCTTCTAAAGAGTGGTCACAACGTAGAGTTTAGTGGAGAAGTACGATTTTAGTATTTGAATATTCACTTTTATCTAAAGAGTGGTCATAACATAGGGTTTGGTTGATAAAGGTACGGTTTTAGTATATGAATACGAGCCTTTATCTAAAGAGTGGTCCTGACATAGGGTTTGGTGGAGAAAGGACGATTTTAGTACATGTATTTGTATACGTGCCTATAGCTATTTCTCTGAGGGAAACTCGGCATGTAACTATTGAAAACAGACACGAATCGCTATATAATAGTAACAGGAGCGAACTAAAATGGGAAAGCCTTGAGCTTCTGTCTAAGGTAGGATAGCTACATAGCAGAAAGTGAAGCAAAGTGTTAATGTACTCTGTTGGTACTAGGATTTCATTCGTTTGCTTGGCTTTTTACCGCTTTCCACAACGGAATAGTATCAGCTTGTAAGGTCGCATTGATTTCTAGTAATATTGCTTCAAGGCTCAACTTTTGTATGAACATAGCATTTTTGTCTAGGATGGTAAGGAGCTGCCTATGTGTAATTAAACTCTGTACTGCATGATTTGTTGTTTTTAAACAATAGTCCATACCTAGACTGTGTTTCTACTTTTTCTCTTTTTGAATAAAAGCATTATTAATACACTAAAGTCTCGACAATGCGACAAAATAATTCTTTAATATAAAAGTCTGTAAAAGCAGGTGGTTGCTAACATGTTTTGCAAGGTAATGCAAAAAGCTCTATTAAGAGCTTTATGCATAGTCTCTGCCCTGTATTAAGCTAGCCCCAGTTTTACAACTCCAGAATTTAACATATTAGCGAGACTTCACTATGCATTAAAAAAGTGTTTGCCCGTCCGGATATTATTTGGTTGTGTGGTTTCCACTTTCATAACCACACCATTTAACCCTTACTGTGCGGGAACAAAGCAAACAGTGTAGAACCAGATCAAATCGTTCCTGAGGAGGTTCTTAGATCAGGGTCTGCTCTGTTTGTCATAAAAAATAATTCTCTTCAGTGATTAATGTTGCTACATGTACAATATGTTGCGTTATTAATATTCAGAAAGTGGGATTCCGGTTTTAATTATTCGGCAGATTAAGTGGCTTGAATTGAATAAGCTGTAAAATTTGATTTTACAAATCGATAAAAAACTGACAACATTAAACAAGAAAAACGAATTTAAGAAGTTGGCACTATAATAAAGCGGCTCTGACACACTCGAAATTCACCTCTGGACTTGAAATCAACAACTCAATCTCAGGCTTAAGACTCGGGAATATCATTAACGCCTTTGCTGCCAAATTTTGTCGTCTGTAAACTTTGTCGTCTGCTCAAATTTTCACTGTTTATTTTTGTTTCAAATTATTTGGATCCTGGTGAGTTACTCGGCGTTTCGTTTGGGTCCAAACTGTTTACATAGATAATGACAGACGTGGCAATGGCAGCAAAAATAGTTAATATGCATTGAACACATCCACTGATTATCTTCCAGGTATAATCTTGGATTTGTTTCTTGAGTTTAAAGTGTGAGAATTTATTAGGCGGATCACTGGTTGATATGCAATTCCATTCCATTTTTTCTTCAATTTTTCCTTTTATCTTATGTTTGTCTTTGATAATTTGAATACCAGTAATTAGTTTAATCATTTTCATTACGTAAGCGCATTTTGACGCATCTGCAAACAGAGTAGACCCAGATCAGAATGCTCCTATAGAAGCCGTCTGATCAGGGTCTGCTTTGTTTGCTTATGGTGCAATATAGATATGATTTTACAGCTTCTTCCTGAGCCAAAATGTCATGTGTTCATAAGTCATTATAAAAAATAATCTTTTTAATATTCATGACGTCATTATTTCATATATGAATATTCATCTGGGAAAGGGTTAATCATTTTCATTTCTTCACGTGTGTCACTATTTGCCTTTGTCTACAAATTTGGACAATTCAGACATGAACCTTTCTCGGACACAACCTTGGTCAGGCACCAACCCTTGTCAGGCACCAGTCTTTCCCAGGTACCAACCCTTGTCAGGCACAAACCCTTGTCAGGCACCAGCCTTTCTCAGGTATCAACCCTTCTCTGGTACCAGCCCTTCTCGAACACCAACCCTTCTCGGACATCAACCCTTCTCTGGCACCAGCCCTTCTCGAACACCAACTCTTGTCAGACACAAACTCTTCTATGGCACCAACCCTTCTCAAGCACTTACACTTCTCTGGTTCAAAGCCTTCTCTAGCACCTACACTTCTCTGGTACCTATCCTTCTCTTTAACCAACCCTTCTCTGGTACCAACCCTTCTCGAACACCAACCCTTCTCTGGTACAAACACTTCTCGGACACCGACTCTTGTCAGGCACAAACCCTGCTATTGCACCAACCCTTATTTGGCACCAACCCTTCTCTAGCACCTACACTTCTCTGGTACCAACACTTCTCTGGCACCAATCTTTTTCAAGGTATCAATCCTTCTCAACACCAACCCTTCTCAAGCATCAGCCATTCTCAAGCAACTGACGTGATTAAAAAAGAAACTAAAACAATGTGATCAATAGTACATACTGACATATGAGCTCGTATACCATCTACTGTCTTGGTTGGTATGCTCTTAAACTCGAAACTGTAATGGTGCATACAAAATGTTTGTCCTGGTACGGTCCGAGCTTAAAGAAAATTACTTGCAAAGGCTTTACAGTATGTTAAGAAGGCTATACAGCCTTATTAACATACTTTGTCTTTGCCAGTTATTAGGATCCCGCATGAAGATACGGGTGCCTTATAGTAATCAGCTTGTCCGTCTGTCCGTCCGTCCGTCCGTCTATCCGTGTTTGGTTTCCGCACAATATCTCCTTTAAGAATGGTCCAATTTTCACCAAACTTGCTCAGTGTACTCGATATCCAAGTACCTCGCATGGGTTCTGTGTTCATTCAATTTCCGCGCATTTTACAGTTTCTGCTTTGACAAACATTCCATGTGTTCGTATGCCATTTTAACCCTTCTCTTGTTGAAATTTAAAATACATGTCTCCTTCTTTACCCATGCCCTGTTGTATAATTACATATATCTTCACTGTGTACAAGTATTTCGCTGTGCAATCACTGCTGTGGAGTGCGGTGGTTGCGCAATCAACTTGTAAATAGTGCAGCCCAGATGAGACAGGTCCTGCAGGAGCTTTCTCATCTGGGTCTTCACTATTTACAGGTAGGTATATTGACGTGAATAGCAAGCGAAGGGTTATATAACTAATCTAATTAACCTTTAGCCTGCTGAGCTAACTAATTTTACATAACTTTTCACCTACTACATGTACATTTTCAAAATTCTAGCTATAATCAGTTAGTCTCCCACAATGCTATCAGTGCGTCAAACAGTTTGGATCCTGATGAGCCGCCGAGTTACTCGGCGTCTCATCTGGATCCAAACTGTTTGCATAGGTATTAACCCATCCGCCAATAGCAGGCTAAAGGTTAATATTCACAATGCCATAATTTCCTACATGAATATTCACGGAGTAAATGGTTAAAAGGGAATATGGTTAATTGCCAATCACAGAGTGTGCGCTTGTATAATAACCATGCTTGCGTCTTCTATTGTGACAGAAAATATCAATACATGGCCGTCATTTAGCGTTGATCAACCTTTCACCATTTTGGGAAGATACATACATCTGAAATGGGGGAATGTTTTAGCTGTAAGAAGATTTCAACAAATTCCCTCGTATAAATGTCCTTTGCAAATAGATCCAGTCAGACCAAAACCACTAACATTCTCAGATCAGGTGTAAAAGTGTAGGTTAGGAGCTGTCTGATCTGGGTCTTCTGTTTGTTTATGAATTTTAGAAGTTTTGGTCTGAACGAAAATTCAAACTTAACACTTTTACATCTAAACTGTGAATTTTTCAATCAAAATTCGGAAAAAATACAATTTTTGCCATTGGGAACATAGCCCAATTATTTTTAGAATCACATGAAAAACCCACCACTGTTAAGGGTCAGCTCAACGTCTGATTTGCTGACATTTTACTGACTTTCGATTCGTTCAATCTTTTCAGAACTCCTGACCGATTGTCTGGATCCAAACTGTTTGCAAATACAAAGTCAGATCAAATGCCAGTCACATCCAATGTCAGTCAGATGTTTGATTTGGCCAGTCGGATCAAATGCCAGTCACATTAAATGTTAGTCAGATCAAATGCTAGTCCGATCAAATACCAGTAATATCAAATGTCAGACAGATCAAATACCAGTCAGATCAAATGTCAGTCAGTTCAAATACCAGTCAGATCAAATGTCAGTCAGTTCAAATACCAGTCGGATCAAATGCCAGTCAGATCAAATACCAGTTAGATCAAATATCAGTCAGATCAAACGCCAGTCACATCAAATGCTAGTCAGACCAACTTCCAGTCAGATCGAATTTCAGTCAGATCATATGCCGCTCAGATCAAATGCCAGTCAGATCAAATACCAGTCAGATCAAATGCCAATCAGATCAAATGTCAGTAAGATCAAATGCATGTCAGATCAAATGCCAGTCAGATCAAATGTTAATCAGATCAAATGTCAGTCAGATCTACTGTCAGTAAGATCAAATGCCAGTCAGATCAAATGCCAGTCAGATCAAATATCAGTCAGATCGCGCTTAGCAAGTGAAGCGTAGTCTCGTAGTGCTAAACCAGTCTTTGTTAACTCTGACGTCATGAAGATTCATGCAAGAAATAATGTATTGATCAATATCAATTACACTTTATAATGGCGTATGCACAAGAAGCTGTAAAATTGTATTTATACAATTTCATAAGCAAACATAGTAGACCATGATCAGATGGCTCCAACAAATCCACCTGATCTTGGTCCATTATGTTTACAGGGGCGTTAACTCATTCTAGACTATTTTAGACCGACTCTCTTTGAATAAACCTACCGAAAAGGAGCATTTACTAGAGAAAAGGAAACTTTTAGAATTGTGTAGTTTTGAGACTATTGTGATAAAAAGAGGATTTGCTCCTATGGAGCAAATCCTCTATTTATCACAAGAGTATCAAAAAACTTACTTTAACAGAGACGTCAAATGGCGCCAGTAGGAAGGAATGGGTTAAAATGCGTTTAATGAGTTGACTGGTTAAATGCTAATTTCAAAGTACTACGAACTTTTACGTATGCTATTTGTGTAGTACACGCAATATAATACAGTAAAACCCCTCTAATACGATCACCAAAATAAGGTATAATTCCAGGTGTGAAAGGCAGGTGATAGCTTAATACAGGACAATAGTTATGCAGAAAGCTCCTGCAGGAGCTTTCTGTATAACGTTCGTCCTGTATTAAGCAGCCGCCTGCTTATGAATACATTGACGTTTCTTAATAAAGTGGTCGCTTTAGAGGGGTTTTACTGTATACTTATAAAAAGTTTTTATCTTGCTTCCGAAATGTCAAACTATATCTGAGGGAGTTTGTTGCATTTTTCAAATGGAAAACTGTAACAGTATCGGTTATGTCTGATCGTATTAGCCGAGTTGGACGCGTAGTGACACATTGCATAATAGGTGGAGCCTTTCCAGTTATGTATCACTACGCATCAAAGAGATTGATACAATCAACATATCCCATATTTTTTCACATACAAAATATCTAAAAATCAAAGGTCCGCAAAAAACCGCAGATCGCTGTTATCATTGACGATGCGCCGCTGAAGTATCGATCCGACGTCAAGATAACAATAGAAGCGGTTTTAATTCAAAGTTGAAACAGACCGTGTTTTACTGGATTATTTATCATCTCCTGATGTTCATAAAGAAAACGATGAAAGATATCAATTTCCTTTTTGTTGCAAATGATTTGAAAGATCTAGGAATATGTAGATAAATACCCTGTCTGTTACCAATATGAACTTGGGTGAGTCTTTTGTGGCGGATGGCTTAATCGGAGCAGAATAGCCATACCCATGCTGTGTGAGTATATCTGGTAAAAAGTAATCTAGTAACTTATCGAGAAATCAATATCAAATATCATTCGATCAGATTCGCGCCTATTAAATGAATGCTGTGGAATTAGCTATTTCGCCGCCATCTATAGGCGAATATATTTTTTGTAAAGAATTAATAAAACACCACTTTGAAACCCGAAACAGACGAAAAATCATAGCAGATGAAATTATTTGGCGCCGACACGCTTAGATTGTATCGACACCATGCTACATGTATATGATAAAAGGTTGCTATTTATAACTCTATGTAACGGCTGTGACGTCAACTTTAAGACAAACACGAAGATAATGAGTGTAAAATGGAACTTCTCTATATTTTACTCTTTGTTTTCGGTTCTATTTCATGAAATTAAGCTATATCTTTTTAAGTATAATATAAAACAAACTGTACTGCTTGTTTATACACATGCACGGTACTGAAGCAGACTACATTGCATCAGCAGGGGCGTAGCTAGCGATACGCACTTATGCACGCGCGTAGCATCAGTCTAAAAGGTTTTAACATTATTGTAGCCAAACTGGAAAAAAATCGAGTTTTAAGGGCGCGGGGTAGATTTTAATAAACGTTCTGTCTTGTCATTTAAGCTTCAACACCTTCCCCCACATTGACGCCTTTTGACGCCGTTGTAAATCACTTTCTGAAACCATTTAGATAAATAGAGCATTCGCTCCTATAGGAGCACTAAGTCATGCTCTGTTTATCACAGTGCTTTCAAAACTACTACAAGTATTATGCCCCGGACCCCTATAGCCACGGTGCGTATATTGCATTTGGATTCAGCTACGCCCCTGATCAGTTGGTACTGGGACCATTTACACCGTTGGATTGTGTTGTGATTTACTCGATCATCGATACATATTCGCGATCGATCATCTAGTAAAACTCACTATTAACTTCTAATATGACGGGCTTATTTCAGTTGGGTAAAGACCAAATATGACTTGTTGGTTTGCAATCAATATATATCCTGACCATAACTTTTGTCAAACTAATGACGGTTGATACAATGTAATTACAGTAAAACCTCTCCATAACGGTCACTAAATTACATCAAGAATTGTGTGCTAATGGCAGGTGGCTGCTTAAAGCAAGGTGAAAGTAAAACAGAACGCTCATATAGGAGCGGTCTGTTTTACTTTCACCTTGCTTTAAGCAGCCACCTGCCCTAAATACCAACTATTTAACACAATTAAGTGGACGTTATAGAGAGGTTTTACTGTATTTTAAATCTTAGATTACAAGATGATTCAGTTAAACCTGTGTTAACAATGTGTAAAACCATAATCAGAAGTTTGGTATTGTATGAGTTTTAATGTTTGCTAAACTGTATGGTCGCCATAAGGTTATGTATAAATCGTCGATGGTGGCTTGTCCTTCGTCGATCATCATGTTGGAACCTTCACGACGTGATTGCCGAGTACAGCGAGAACAGCGATTAATCGGCACATCATTATTGTTGGACATATACATGTCCAAAATTTACCACTTAACGAAATTCGCAGACATTCCTTCGTCGCGAACATAACCAGAGAAAACAGAGATCATGATTGATCGTACCTTCTTCAGACCAAACGTAAACTATTTGAAATAAACCTGACTATCAGTGAAGTTAACGGCGTTTCACATAGTCTTATTTTTGTTAACTTCAGATGTCAAATCTGTGACTACCATTGTTTGAGTCTGAGATCATTCTCAAGTATCTGATTGGTCAGATTCTGACCAATCAGATACTTGAGAATGATCTCAGACTCAGACTCGGAAGTTTAGTAACCTTGGATTTCTGTCTCTTCAGGATTGAAACTGTTTGATAGGATAACATGTGTGAAAGAATGTAGAACAATAAATGAAACTACACAAATAATAAAGCAGACGACAATACGTGGTAGTAAAAGAGTTAAACGCTGTATGTCTAATACTATTACCAAATATAAACACTTTTCTCAGAGAAAATCCAATTTAAGAAAACAAATTCTTAACAACTGATTTGCTTGAATTACTAAATCACACGTCTAGGCGGGCGACAATAAAACACACCGTGTATTCGGAGACACCGCAAATTATTTCCTAGTTGAATACCCAAAATAGCATTTCGTGATTGCTGTTATTTTTGCAAATATGTCCGCAGGCTTCGACTTCATATTCCTTCCAAATGGCAGCATATATGATTATAGTAATTATCAGACAAATAACACGTCAAACAAACCATATTCTACCTAATAAACGCCCTGCTCTAATAAACGCAACCCTTAATTAGGGCGGGCGATGAATAAAACAACTAAACCGTTATATAATAACCATTAAATAAAGAAATACAGGTTTTTCAAATTACAGATGCTAGCTTAATGCAGAGTGAAAGCAATGCAGAAAGCTACCCTAGGAACGTTCTGCATTGCTGTCATTATGCGTTAGGAAACCACCTGTGTACAAAATGCAAGAAGCTCCTTTTAGAGCAATGCTGCGCACCAGGGCATTTATTGGAGGTAATACTGTATACCTAAAATGACAAGTACTTGACACCTGGACACTCCTTTATGCCTTTCCCTGTTAAATATTAACGTAAGAAAAAAAACAACAGTAAAGCGTCTCTAAACCGGAATTCTAGTCGAAAAGAAATTAGATATCTTTTAAGCAGTCGGCTGCTTAATGCAGTGTGAAAGTCATGCAGAAAGCTCCTACAGGAGTTTTCTGCATGACTTTCACTCTGCATTAAGCTGCCACCTGTCTCCAATGCCGATATTTATACTAAATTGAACGTCCGGTTTAGAGAGGTTTTACTGTTAGCTGAAGTTTAATGTAACCAGGATGTGTTGGTATTTGTAGAATCTGTAGAATCAGATCTGTTATACAGTGAAACCTCTCTATAATGACCACTAAATTACATATGATATTTTGTGTTAAAGGCAGATGGATGCTTAAAGCTCCTATAGGAGCGTTCTGTTTTACTTTCATCTTGCTTTAAGCAGCCACCTGCCCTAAATACATGTACCATCTAATTAACACAATTAAGTGGCCGTTATAGAGAGGTTTACTTTAATTACATAAGCAAACAGACCAAACCCTGATCAGCCGTTACAGGAGCCGTCTTATCTGAGTCTGTGTTGTTTGCAAAGGCATTTATATATGAAAGAAAAAGTTTAAAACCAAACTTTTCCAGCCTTTGCAAACAATTTAGACCCAGATCATAATTATTTGGCTAATATTGGAGTCACATGATTAGGATCTGCTCTGCTTTATTATGGTATAATATAGATCTGATTCTACAATTTATGTCTAAGCCAAATGTTCTGAGTGTATATACCATTATTAACAATAATCAAACAAAGATTATTTATTACACGCCATCCGTAAAACGCGCAATCCGTAATCCGTTTCCGTAATCCGGAAACGCGCCATCCGTAAACTGAGGATCGAGAGCGCCCTTTCAACCGAGCCCACCCATATGTGATCCACCTGTGGCAGAGCGTTTTACGCACGCATTGGACTAACGAGCCACATGAGGACACATCGCACCTTGCCTTCATAACAGTTATGGTCATCTTCGCCTAGCGATGGACGAACATCATCATCATCATCATTTATTACATAAATATTCAACATTGAAAGGGTTAACTAAAACCATATGATTGTAAAATGTTACGAAGGCACATCCATTTCATTGTTGCTGATGTTTATTGTCTATACAATTGTCTATATTTTTGTCCTAATTTTGGACAATTACGACACAGATCAGCTTGCCCTATTTTCCCACTAATTTTAGATTGCCTTTGTCTTACTTCAGTGATAATGAACTCTGTACAGTCTTTAGTGTTACTTGAATCCGATCTTTATTTCAGAGTGTAATTCTATATAATTCTTTCGCTTCCAACCTTTGTGCAAATGCTGTGATCTGCTACAATGTCCATTTTTAACCCTTTCAGCGCCAAATTTCTAATTGTCGCCTGCACGCCACATTTGTTAAAGCATTTGGTAAAATAAAGAAATGAGATAAATAAATGCAAATTTCAAAGGAATAAAGCACAGATATACACATATAATTTGAGACAAAAATTGAAGTCCCTGATAAGATGCCGCATTGAAAAGGCGGCGTCTGATCTGGGACTGCACTATTTGTCGTGGTGCATTTTTGCGACTTTGGCGGTGAAAGGGTTAAAAAGTGTTTCTTCATTTTTGTTTAAAAAGCAATCAGAGTAACAAACAGTTTGGATCCTGATGAGACACAGAGTCACTCGGCGTCGCTGCTGGATCGAAACTGTTTGCATCGGTAATCACAGATGCGACACTGACAGCGAAAGAGATGGACTGAAAATTTCGTCAAGATCCATTGAATTGTTTGACAATCTATGACCTGTCATAAATGATAATGAAAATAAGTGTACTTTGAGAATAGGACCAACCGAAAGTAATCCTGTGTTGCAAAACGTTAATTTAAAAGAAACGCATGACGCCAATTCTGTCTGGCATGTCTTTTATACGTCATGTTGCTTGTGGCAAACTGTATCGACCTTATTTGATATTATAACGCACTCACTCGAAACTGAGTTCATTGCAGCGATAATACACGTTTCTTTCGGGCAATAACATCTGCAGTGTCCCCTGGGACAGCTGTTGCCTTCGCCCTTCTGTCTCGGAACAACAACGGTCCTTCGGGACACTACAGATGATATTGCCGAAAATAATGTGCATTAACCCTCTCGTGTTAAGTACTAACGCTAACCTTATGGCTAGTTGTTGTTTTTATTTGCTCCTGTAACCGCCTTATGTTGAAAACATGATGCCTGCTCAATACAGCTGAAATTCGATATTTCGAACTCGGATAACTTGAACTTCTGGATAACTAAAAGATCGGTCCTTCCAAAACTTTAAATACAGAATTGTTCTAAAATGAATCACTACGCATATGGCAGCTTATGGAGGTCGAAAGTAATGGAGCTTTCAGCAATACTTTCGACCTGCATTAAGCTGTGAACTTGAGAAATTGTCGACATTGGAAATCGAATGAATCGACTTCTTTTATCTCGAAGTTAGTTTTATGGCCTCTTGAAGTTTGAGATATCGAAGTTCAATTATATATAATTTGCTGAACTTATCACCGACTTACGTTTTGATAAAACTTTTGAGAAACTATTGACCGAGTATTAAACAGCTTGGATCCTGATGAGACGCCGAGTTATTCGGCGTCTCATCTGGACCCAATCTGTTTGCATATGCGAGTCAGGTCGAGCATAACATGAGAAGAGTTATAGAGAATAATAGGTTAGTGCCGTAGATGGGACGCTTTATCCGACGAGGGGAGAAAACGTTGAGGCGAGGCTTGCCGAGCCTCAACTGTTTTCTCTCCGAGTCGGATAAAGGCGTCCCATCTACGGTACTAACCTATTATTCGATTTATCCAGTCAATATAATTAAATGTCTTTTTTATAGACTCATAACACTCTTGAAATAATTTACATTGAAAATGCAGTTTTTCGATCAACGGATCCCTCCCTTTTCACTTCCATTTAGACGTAAATAGATCTAATGAGCTACCGCAGAGGAATATAGTTTCAATACTTGTATTACTAGAAGGGAAACGTGGTTGAAAAATTGAAAAATAAGATGATTTGAATCGAGGGTCGATAAGTTATTTCAAACAGACATGATCTATATTCTTTGGTCAAATTCGAGTTACGTAGTCTCGGTTTCTATTTTTAGATTCTACCTAACGTCACTCAGAAATCGATGGAACTGAACAGGCTATATTTAGGTTTATGACTATCACCGCCCCTGTAAGAGTTTATCAATCAAATAATCATGAAAGTGAAAAGAAAACATTTACTATTTATCTGTCAATCTTTGCTTCCAGGTTTGATTTTATCAAAAACGGGTTTTGCCAGTGGTGGATTAAATTAATAAAAGTGATAAATCAACATCATTTTGTATGTGGCCTCAGTGGCGTAATCGGTAAGGGCGACGTCTCTAGAGAGATTAGAATTAGTTTTTGTAGGATCAGGCGCGGGTTCGAATCCAGCTGTAGCCAATTATTTTTATTTTTTTTCATTTGAATAATTCTTCTGGTGACCAAATAGATCTGTTAGATCTATTCCATCAACATGTTTATGAATATTTACAGAAAACTAAAATAGTTCCATGGTTATAGAATCATTACGCCTATCTACTAACCTAATAAACCTTCCACTACCGGAAGTAACCTAATAAACCTAAGTTTATTTGCACCCCCTTTATTATGTCACTAGAGAAGCCTGGTGACTGGATAAAAGAGCTATACTGGAAGCTTTTAAAAAAATAGTAACAATTATAACCCTTCTATTGCTGAATTTAAAAATACATGTCTCCTTCTTTACCCATGTCCTGTTGCATAGGTACACATATCTTCAATGTCAATACTTTCTGTGCAATCACTGCTGTAGAGTGCACTGGTTGCACGATCAACTTGTAAATAGTACAGGAGCTGTCTATTTACAGATAAGTATATTGACGTGAACAGCAAGAGAAAGGTTAACACTTGTTCCAGACTCTCCAAATGAAAATTAGGTTAGCGAGTAGACCACACGGAACTGACTAGGGAATTCATAATTATAGTTCTATTTAACGTTTAAACAATGTCTGCAATATAGTATTCCTATTGCCCCCGTGGTCGAATGGCCTTCGAGTTAAAATCATTTAGTTCTTACAGCTGTAGTTCGAATCCAAGGCATTTGGAGTTTTGATGTGAGGAAGCCTTCCATATGGGTTGCGATAGATCGGGGGTTCTTCTGTACACGAAACAATGCAATTTGTCCTATGCACGGATTATATATCTTGAGGTCTACCTCCACATGTAATTAGATAGACGTCTCGATATAACTATTTAACCCATTACCTCATAGGCTGTTTTTAGATCCAACATCTTTGAATAAATCTGCCGAAAAGGAGCATTAACTATAGAAAAGGAGAATTTTGGAATTGTGTTGTTTTGAAAACATTGTGATAAATAGAGCATTTGCTCCTATGGAGCAAATGCTCTATTTATCACTATGATTTCACAAAGTGACTTTAATAGGGGCGTAGAAAGGCGTGTCTATGGAGGAAAGAGTTAAGCGGCGTAATACCCGAAACAAACAAACAAATCACCCTGGTTCAATCATCAAAGGTAGGCATGTCTACCGGTTACTTTTCGACATCACGGCATAACTCTCACCAGCATTCCAAACTGTTTACAGAAGTATATCACAGTGTCGAGTCGCTCATACATAGGATTATTTAACTATTCAGTTGATTAATATTCATATAAGAAATAATGACATCATAAACATGTTATTAATAAGTAGCTGATTCTTTATAATAGCACATAAACACATTAGACTGTGGGCCAGCTGTACCCTAGGTACCCCTAGCGGGATTTTATGACACCTATATCACTGTAAAGCTTAATATATTCTCCATCGAATGTCACTTGTTGGATGTTATATGGATGCTGATTAAGCTTACAGAATACGATTGATTATCTGCCCTTGAATTCGTAATATTACGTTTTTATGTTTTTGTATACAAGCGATTATGGAGTCCAAAACGACAAGTTCTCAAACCACATTGCTTAAAATTATCATATTTTATGTCGATCAACATATTTGAAAAAAAAAGATAACTTTGAACTGAAAACAGCAAGAATTATCTCCCTTGTAACTGTAAAAAAGAAACGACTTAGCCTTAATATACGTACAACAAGCTATTTTTCAGTTATATATGGAGAAACATTTCGCATATGGCGCTGAATACAATGTATAATCATTAGACTCCTGCATTGAAAATGCAGGAGCCCTATAGGAATCACATTTTCTGTCCGTCTGTCTGTCTGTCCGTCCGTTCGTCCCTCCGTCCATTCATCCGTCCGTTAACACTTGATGTGACGCGATAACTCAAAACAGTACTTCACATATTGGTTTCATATTAAGGACATATGCTTAGTATCACAAGAGGAAGATGCCTATAGTTTTGGGGTTGAATCAGATCACTATGTCTAGATTTATCTGCCCTTGATTCATCCAAAATGTCAAACAGTTATTATCTGCCCTTGATTCATAAAAATTACCATTAAATTTTGTCAACACTTTTGATGCGAAGCGATTACTCAAACAGTACTTCACATATTGGTTTCATATTAAGGCCATATGCTCAGTATCACCAGAGGAACAGGCCTATATTTTTTGAGTCAGCTCATTATGTCTAGATTTATCTGCCCTTGATTCATCAAAAATGTCATAATCTTTTGTCAACACTTGATCTGATGTGATAACTCAAAACAGTACTTCACATATTTGGTTCATATTAAGGGCATATGCTTAGTATTAGGAGAGGAAGACACCTACAGGTTTTGGGTTGAATGAGATCATCATGTCCAGAGTTATCTGCCCTTGATTTATCAAAAATGTCATATTCGACAAAAGATCATCTGCATGGCCCTCTCTGACTTAGTCAGTTTTCTAGTTTAGATAATATCTGCAACATAAAACAATTTCATAACATATTTATCATTTCTATACTGTAATTGTACATGTATTATTTAATGTGCTCATAAACTAGTTCCTATTACTGCACTTTGTTTGGTTATTTGTCAAGTGATTCTAGGGCAGTTATATCAGAAGTGCTGATGCTAGTAGATTCTTCTGAATAATAATTGTCCAAAAAGGTTGCACCGACGCCATTAGAAAAGTGCTAGCCATTACACTGTTTGAGAGGCCACAAGCAGACCTAGAGAATGCACCGGTAGTTTGTTCTGTGAGGGTACAAAAGGGCGCAGATAAAAGGAAGAAAAGGTAGAGATATTCTTCCAGGAAGCAGCCCTAAGGATCTCATCCAACGGTGCGTGATTGAAATATGCCCAGGAAGTGGATAGGACTGAGACTGAGCTCATAGGACATTCTTCTGAGCAGTGGCCCTTCTGGTCGAAAAGAGATAACAGACGCAGGGTATCCGCCACCCGTTGTGGGAGAGATCCTGATCGTGTTGGAGTCCGTAAGGAAATTCAGTCCCACAAAGATGAAATCTTTCGATGGGATGAGATCCGATTTCTCCGGATTCAGTACTAGTTTCATCTGAGACAATACCTCCCAGCTGTAATGGAGGTTAAGAAGAAGAGAATGACGAAGCAGCCAATTGTCGGCGTACTGAATCAGAGTGACACCAATCTGCTGGTGATAGGCCGCTACGACCCCCATGGGTTTGGTGAATTCTCTGGGGGCCGTAATGAAGCCAAAGGGCAATGTCCGGGACTAGTAAACAGTACCCAGGACAGAAGCGCAATTGGTGTCTGTCTGCTGGGTGAGTTGGGAGATGAAAATATGCATCCGACAAATCCATGGAAATGCCCCATTGGTCTGGTTTGATAGCCAGCCGAATGGAAGGGATGGTCTTAATCTTGAAAGATTCGACATACTTGTTTACAGTAGAAAGGTTGATGATTGGTCAAATTGCGCCATTTTTCTTTGGAACTTGAAATAGATGGCTGTAAAAGCCCGCCGAATTCTCGTTCAGTACCCTTTCTACTACCCCTTTTGCGAGAAGCCAGGATCCAGAGTCCGGTGTGTTCGCATGATCCGACGACTGATGAATAGGGACCCAGGAAATAGGAGGCTGCCGAACCAGAGGGATATGATAGCCTGCCTCTACAATAGAGAGGGACCAAGGATCCTGTGTGATATTGCGCCATGCTGCGACAAAGTGAAGCAGTCTGGCGTCCACAAGAATGGGAGGTCGGATAGGAGTGGGTGCAGAAAGAGCTATTTCCTAGAGCTGATGCCTCGAAGGGCCAGAACCCCTAGGGTGGGAGCGGGGACAGCTCTGGGCCGCCTGCTCTGAGGTGGGGGAACAGGGACCGGTCTAATGCGCCTCTTGGCCGAACCGCACTGAAGTGGAGAATATGGCTTGTTCTTAAGACCATGTTTCTCCTGGGGCTTATAAAGGCCCTTAGAAGGTTTGCACATAGCCACGGGGACTTTGGGGATCTTCCAAGGAGAAAGGCAAGATACCGGAGAACTCGTTGGAGAAGTCTTGTCCACCTGTTCCTTCTCCTTAATTTTGCCTCCGAAAATAAGCTCCGAGACAAATTGACCCGCCCGCAATTCAACCTTGGAGGTGTGTTGCAGGGCAGAGGCGGACTAAAGGCCCAGCTGGCAGGAAAGGCGCTTGGTAACTTAAGAGGAAGGAGACTCTGAAGCTAGCTCTTCTGATAGAGCAGCAGCTAAAAGATCTATGTTGGAAGCAACTCCCATTCGCTGTCTCTTGCGCAACTCCTACCGCTTGAGTAGAGATGAGGCCCCGGGGCTGTTGCCATCCAGCAAGGGGATCCGGTCAAATAGCCCAGGGTGGCTGTCAGAAGTTGCTGGAGACCTGAGAGATGAGGAAAGAGCCATGGATCTCGAAAGTTTTGAGGACATGGTCCAACCGACTGCATCCTGGTCTGCCAGCCAAACAGAAGGAATCTAGCCGGGGGAGAGACTCCCGAGATTTGGAGAGATTTGGAAGATCTCCCTGTTCAGAGTAGCTCAAAGGACAAGGGCGAGCCCTTGTGAGTTGGCTTAGGGGGCCTAGGGCATATGGAAGGCGGGAGGAAGGCGAAAGCAGTCCTCCCCCGCCTTATCAAAAGCAAACGATGACGGCTCAGATTCGTCGACGACTGAGCCTCCTCTAGGTCCGACGCTCCAGTTGTATCCGACTCCCCGAAAATAGGATTGTCCCTATGAGCCATTATGTACAGGACTTCCTGTTCCCCCTCAGACTACACCCTGGTGACTGTCGACGACAGCGTCATCCGGAGAGGAGGTCCTCCTACATGCTCTGAAGAGTGGACTGTGAGTGGGCAAGGAAGAGGACTGTCGCTCCCTGAGTCGAACTTACCACATGCCCTGACATGCCCGGTATGGAGGCCAGACAGGCTGTTGGGGGGAGGGGGGGGGGCAAAGCCAGGAGGAGCCCAAGCAGGATAGGGGAATGGGGGCCACCGAGGGACGGGGGCAAGACCCTGCTAGTTTGGCTGCCAGCAAGGCACGTCCTGCTGGTTCCAGGCAGTGAGTACCGACTGGCGAGATCGTCCGGCCGGCGACTCTGAAGAGGAAGAACGATATCGATATAATATCCCATTTTATTTCGGGTAGGGTGGAGGTATAAAGCACAGAAAGAGACACAATAGTAGTTTGTTTTTAAACTGGGATAATTATGTGCATAGAGAATGTTGTTGTTATGATCATAGGCAAATTTACTTTGTCATTCATCTTAAAACCACTTATTGACAAAGTAGCATTTGTTACATTTTGTGGAGCGATTTTACCCCGCCAACTTTCTTTGAAATACTGAATCAATACTGTTTATCTACGGAACAGAAAATGAATAAATAAATGACCTGACAACATTTATGTGTCATTTGAAAACGTTTTATATGAAAAATGAATACATATAACATACTCATTTGCTGAATAAGGTCATTTTTTTGTTTTAAGCATTTTTTAGATTCTCATTAATATTCATGAATATGCAAATGAGCACAATTGTAGTTTGTTCTCAAACTGCGACAATTGTTTGCATATAGAACGTTGTTGTAATCATCATAAGCAAATTTACTTTGTCATTTATCTTAAAACTACTTATTGACAAATAGCATTGTTTAAATTTTTTGGGGTCATTTTCCCCCACCCACTTTCTTTGCCATACCGAAGCAATACTGTGTATTTATGGAACACAAAATGAATAAATAAATGACCTGACAGCAGTTATGTGTCATTTAAAACCTTTTAATAGGAAAAATGATTAAACATAACGTACTCGTTTGCTAAATAAGGTCATTTTTTTTCAAAATTTAAGCATTTTTTAGATTCTCATTAATATTCATGAATATGCAAATGAGCAAGAAAGCAGTTTGTTCTCAAAATAGCATTTTTTACATTTTGTGGGGTTATTTTACCCCACCCACTTTCTTTGCTATACTGACTCAATACTGTGTATCTATGGAACAGAAAATGAATAAATAAATGACCCTACATCATTTATGTGCCATTTGAAACCTTTTAATATGAAAAATGAATAATCATAACATACTTGTTTGCTAAATAAGGTCATTTTTTAACAATTTAAGCAGTTTGTTTCAGATTCTCATTAATATTCATGAATGTACAAATGAGCAAATTATGAATAAAAGACTCCTGACATGTGATAAATATATTGATATTATTTTAAAACTATTTTGGATGTTTTATAAACAAAATAAATTATGTTTTTGCATCTTAATGACGCTAATGCTGAAACTTCGAAATATTGGCGGTTGCCATGGAAACGCGCTGACCATTTGCTTATCCAGCATCCAATACTTGTCCAACAACCGGAACTTGTTAACATATACCCTAAGCTTTAAGAAAATATAGGTGTACCAAAATCCCGCTAGGGGGGAGGGTTTCGATTATTGGCCCTTGGTCTACATACTTGAACCCCACATGAAATGTCTGATTTGGATTAATCCTTTTTGTCGTACAGTAGATACATACATATTTAATTCAATATCGAGCAACAAAACAATAGCTAACAACACATACATATTTTAAAATTAATAATGATAGTGTTACATGTGTGCTATGAACCATGTCAGTCGCATCAATATCAAGGATGAATCAAAATAAGAGAAAATATATCTCTTATTTCCACTGTGGTCCTTGTTATTGGTGGTCTGACATAGAAAGACATGAAATATGAAGAAAATTAAATGAATTACTTTAATGAAAAAATAAGAAATTTATCACAGTGTCGTAATTGCTCTATTAATTACTAGAATTATATAATTAATATGAAATAAGCTAAAACCTCTCTCTATAACGGCAAATAAGTTGTGTTAATAAGTTGGTATTTAGGACAGGTGGCTGCTTAAAGCAAGGTGAAAGTAAAACTGAACGCTCCTATAGGAGCGTTCTGTTTACTTCCATCTTGCTTTAACTTTCACCTTGCTTTAACTTTCACCTTGCTTTAAGCAGCCACCTGTCTTTAACACAAACTACTTAATGTAATTTAAGTGACCGTTATAGAGAGTACTACAGTCAGTTCAACACTCATTAATTGTAATCTGCTGAATTATTTAAAGTTACCCCTCCTTGGATATTATTAACAAAAAAGTGGTATCAAAGTTATCCCTGGAGATTTTTATAACAAACAGTACATACCCTGATCAAAGGGCTCCCTCAGGATATGGGTCTACACTGTTTGCAAAAGTCTTAAAGTTCACGCACATTGAGTGTTAAGGCATAAGGGACATTGTATATACAGTAAAACCTCTCTATAACGGGCACTAAATTACATCAGGTATTTTGTGTGAAAGACAGGTGGCTACTGAAAGCAAGGTGAAAGTAAAACAGAACGCTCCTATAGAACCGTTCTGCTTTACTTTCACCTTGCTTTAAGCGGCCGCCTGTCCTAAATACCAAATAATTAACACAATTTAGTGGCCGTTATAGAGAGGTTTTACCGTACTCGCTTTTGGCCACATAGCTATGCGCACTCCATTAAACGTGAAATGAAGGTTGATTCCTTCCTCAGGCATCTCTCAATAAGTATTGAAGAAGGCTCCCAGATGGAACCGAAAGCCAGGCTGTTGCTCAAGTTTAGCCTCAGATAGATAACTTAATACGTATTCGTTATTAAACGTGTAATTGACAGACATGCACTGGTTTAAGAGAATGTTTTATTCATTCAAGGCTACGAAAACGTATTGAAAGGCGAGTTAAAACACATATTAAACACGTTTATTTTATCAAACTTGTTTCAAACAGTCTAATTTGATACCCTTGTGGCGATATGTCAGTGAAATATATTACATGTGAAGAAATGAACTTCAAACTGGTTCTAATACGTTTCAGCTTGATTGATGAAACAAATATATGGCATCCTGTTGCAATATTCTTATATTGCGCGTCCCTTACATCTCTTGAAAAGACGTTATCTCTTAAAAAGATGTAATGGTATACAGTTGAACTTCGATATCTCGAATTCGGATAACTCGAACTTTGAGATAACTCGACGTAAAAGTTCGATCCTTCCAAATATATTAAAGACTTGTTCTAAATGTTTTATCCAGTCACCAGGCTTCTCTAGTGACATAATAAAGGGGGTGCAAATAAACTTAGGTTTATTAGGTTACTTCCGGTAGCAGAAGGTTTATTAGGTTACTAGATAGGCGTAATGATTCTATAACCATGGAACTATTTTAATTTTCTGTAAATATGCATAAACATGTTGACGGAATAGATCTAACAGATCTATTTGGTCACCAAAAGAATTATTCAAATGAGAAAAAATAAAAATAATTGGCTACAGCTGGATTCGAACCCGCGCCTGATCCTACAAAAACCAATTCTAATCACTCTAGAGACATCGCCCTTACCGATTACGCCACGGAGGCCACATACAAAATGACGTTGATTTATCAGTTTTATTAATTTAATCCACCGCTGGCAAAACGCGTTTTTGATAAAATCAAGCCTGGAAGCAAAGATTGACAGATAAATAGTAAATGTTTTCTTTTCACTCTCATGATAATTTGATTGATAAACTCTTACAGGGGCGGTGATAGTCATAAACCTAAATATAGCCTGTTCAGTTCCATCGATTTATGAGTGACGTTAGGTCTATCTAAAAATAGAAACCGAGACTACGTAACTCGAATATGACCAGAGAATATAATCATGTCTGTTTGAAATAATTTATCGACCCTCGATTCAAATCATCTTATTTTTCAAATTCAACCACGTTTTCCCTTCTAGTAATGCAAGTATCGAAACTATATTCCTCTGCGGTAGCTCATTAGATCTATTTACGTCTTTAATGGAAATGAAAAGGGAGGGATCCGTTGATCGAAAAACTGCATTTTCAATGTAAATTATTTCAAGAGTGTTATGAGTCTATGAAAAAAGACATTTAACTACATTGACTGGATAAATCGAATAATAGGTTAGTGCCGTAGATGGGACGCCTTTATCCGACTCGGAGAGAAAACAGTTGAGGCTCGGCAAGCCTCGCCTCAACGTTTTCTCCCCTCGTCGGATAAAGGCGTCCCATCTACGGCACTAACCTATTATTCTCTATATCCCTACTCATATCTAGAAACACGTGGCAGCTTAATGAAGGTCGAAAGTAATGCCGATAGCTCCTACAGGAGCTGTCGGCATTACTTTTGACCTGCATTAAGCAACCACCTGTTTTAAAGAATCCTATGCTCAATAAATGAATGACCACTTAACCTTTTCCCTGTTAAGTCACTTTGTGAAACTATTGTCATAAATAGAGCATTTGCTCCTATAAGAGCAAATGCTCTATTTATCACAATGGTTTCAAACTACAATATTCTAAAAGTTTCTTTTTCTCTAATTAATGCTCCTTTTCGGTAGATTAATTCAAAGAGGTTGTATCTAAAAATAGCCTATGAGGTAATGGTTTAAGACAGGCTCTATTGTATACAAATACATATTTTGATCTAAATTCCTTAAAAAAAACAAAAACCGTGCAACACCAAACTGCTAATCCTGCTATTGATTGACTGACCTAAGCCGGGTCCTGTTATCTATAAAAATCTCAAAATGCACATGCAGCACGGAATTAGTGCATATAATATGACAAGGCATATCATTCTGTTACACACTTGGTAGATTTTATATACACATTAAAAAGTCTAGATACAGCAAAACAGTCGAGATGGGACGCCGTCCTAGCATGACGGTAAATGATAGATACGTGGCTTTAGGTACATGTATGTTCAACGCTGGAGCCAGTGTTAGTCATATTGTACGCCATGTCAACGTTCACGGGTGGATAATTTATCTTATCCAGACCAGATAGATACAGGCAGACTGGAGATGCCCTCGGCACGGACGTCCCAAGAAAACGACAGAACGTCAAGACAGGTACGATGTGACGTCATCCCGATGTAGTCGCTTGATGCCTGTAACTGCACTCGTCGGTCGTTCGAGGGAAGCTACCGGAACACGAGTGTCCGTCTTAACAGTCAGACGTCGCCTACGAGCAAGGGGAATGAACGCTAGGCGCCCTTACGTCGGGGTGTCGTTGACACGACGTTACCGGAGATGCGTGTCAATTGGACTAGGACTTAATCTGCATGGGCACGACAGCAATGCTCGAGCGTGCTTTTCAATGTCCATACTTCGTGTTTGGAGACTCAATGGTGATCGATTCGACCCTCAGGACGTCGTCGAACGTGATCGTCTTGGAGGCGAAAGTGTGATGGTTTGGGGAGGGATTTCCCATACTGGTGTTACCCAGTTAGTGGCAATGGACGGAAATCTCGCTACATTGAGATATAGGAAGAACTACCGTAGTGCCTTTGCTACAACAAGGCAATGCTGACATTTTTTCAACAGGATAATGCTCAATCGCAAACCGCCAGAGTCACACACAACTTCCTGCTGGAAAATGGCATCACTGTTTGGGACTGGCCATCTCGATCGCCGGAATTATCACCCATTGAACACATGTGGTCCATCTGGGACGCCGCGTACGCCATCGTCCTGACGACAGCAACGTCAGGAATTTGGAACGTGCTCTGCATGAAGAGTGGTGGAATACACCCTTAAGAGTCGTGAGAAGGCTTATACATACAGCATTAGGAGGCGATGTGTATATGTAATTGAGCGTGCAGGTTGAGAACATTCATAATTTTGACAATGCCCGTAGCGTCCAAAGACCGCTTTCCGCTACGCCAGCGTTGACTCTATGTTCATGTGTATCTTCATTCTGTATCAAGGGTGGATTAAACAGAATAGAAGGTAAGACCATTTTTATAGTTATTTCCCCCGTTTTGGTACAAAAATAATATACAAATGTTTCTTATTGACTAAATGTTTGACTATGAACCCGAAATATAAATGCTAATTTACAATCGAGATACCGTATGTACATTTATCACATAATCTGCCTTGAGGGAGTGCCGTAACAGAGTGCCGTATATCGCGAAAACGCACTAGTGCATTTATTTTACTACGCTGGTGTAAGCAATGGCCGAAACAGTCATCAGCTATAGCCTGTTTCATTTTCTATGGCATGTTGAAGGCTTATGTGATAAAAATAATCTTACATTCGTGTTCATTACACATTGTTTTAAACACTCGTGTAAGATCCTCTATATATCTCGATTCTATACATTTTAGCATTTATATTTCGGAATTGTTTTAGGAATTCTGTTCCCAGAGTTAACGAAAAGAGCGACAAGAATGTCCGGCGTAAAAGTATATTTTAACGAGCAAAACACTCCTGGTAATGTGAAATGGTGCATGTAAATCCCCAAATAATACCAAATGATTCAGAGTCACAGATGAAGGTGCGGCTAAATATTAAAATCGTAATTTCTCCACCAAACTCTGTACTGTGATCACTGTTTAGAATCGTCTCGAAGAGACGATTCTAAAGAGTGGTCACAATATTCTTAAAGCCAACCTGTTTAATCCTTTCAATCCTGAATTATCAGAGTAGAATAGTCCATCAGTGTTTAACTACAGAGTCGATTCAGTATGAAAGGGTAACATTTGCTAGACGAGTTTGAATTACAAACAGTGCAGACCCTGATCAGAGGGCTCCTATAGGGGCCCTCTGATCTGAGTCTACACTGTTTGCCTAAATGAGAGTGCGTGCGTGTCCCGTGTTGAAAAGGTTACAGCACTACGACCTATTTTCCAAAGTTGTGTATCCATTCATTTTATATAGACGGGATAACTCGGATGTACACTATTTGTATGACCGATTGCAGTTCAGGATATATTAAACCTTTGAATGCCCGACGCGAGTCTACTATCATGTACAAACAGTGAATACCCTGGTCAGAGGGCTCGTAGAGGAGCCCATTGATCAGGTTCTGCACGGTTTGTCATTTAAACAGTTCTCACAAATTATGTCCGTTCCTACTGACTGGGATCTGCTGATAAACAATGATGGGTCATGCCAGACACGAGTCTACTGGCATTTACAAAAAGTATCGACCCTGTCAGTAGATAAAAGATAAGGGTGCATACCCAAGTACTAAAATCATCATTTCTCCACCAAACCCTATACTGTGACCTCTCTTTAGAATCGTCTCAAAGAGACGATTCTAAAGAGTGGTCACAGTATAGGGTTTGGTGGAGAAACAAAGCAGTTATTCTTGAAAATGTTTTAATTTACGCATCTTATCTGGAGCTCTGCTGTCAGTATTTCTTGTATGAATATTCAACAGGGAAAGGGTTAAACTAAAATATTGAATAAGATATAATACTAGTTCCTGAAAGCTTTCTGTTCAACACAGCTATGCACGTATATGTGGAGGTTGGTTATGTAAATTGTATTGCTCATTTTATTGCAGCATTACTCTATCAGTCACAAGTCACTTACAACATGCTGAGGTTCAAATTCAGAACTACAGTAAAACCCCACTAATGCGACCAGCAAAACGGGGCATTATTCACAGTGGCAGAGGCAGGTGGTAGCTTAATGCAGGACGAAAATTATGCAGAAAGCTCCTATAGGAGCTTTCTGCATACCTTTCGTCCTGCATTAAGCAAAATCAAAATCAAAACTACAGTAAAACCCCTCTGTGACCAGCAAAAAAGTGGCATAATTCACAGTGGCAGAGGCAGGTGGTAGCTTAATGCAGGACGAAAGTTATGCAGAAAGCTCCTATAGGAGCTTTCTGCATTACTTTCGTCCTGCATTAAGCATCCACCTTCTTATAAAGACAGGTATGTATATTCACTAAGTGGTCGCATTAGAGATGTCCTTCTGTAGTTTACTTTTTGCTCCTTCCATAGGTATGCAGGTTGGTTATGTAAATTGTATTTTTCATTTTGGAACATAATTACTTTTTCTTAGAGTCAATACAAGCCATTAATACTATGCTGAGGGACAGTATGAAATATAGTTGATCTTCATTATCTCGAAGTTCAAGGGACCATACAATTACTTCGATATATTAGAGGTTCGAGTCATCCGATTTCTAATCTGGACAGTTTCTATATATGAGTAGTGATACTTTTTGGAACAATTCTGTATTTTAAATTTTGAAAGGCCCGAAGTTTTACTTTGAGATATTGCTTAGTTCGAGTTATCAGAGATCAAATGTTCTTTTTTTTCCCCGGCAAGTAGAAGAATATGAGGCGTACAGTATTATCCATTTTGTCCGCCAGTTCGTCATTGAAAATAACAAATTAACCCTTTGCTCCATGAATATTCATGAATGAAATGATGACGTTATGAATATTGATCGTATTTATTTTTTAAAATGACACATTAACTCGTGGAATTTTCTATAGGAAACGTCTGATCTGGGTCTTCTCTGTTTGCAAAGGCGTATACATGTGCAATAATGTAGTGTCAGATGACACTTTTTTTGGCTTTTTGGCTATATTATCGAGTGAGAGTCATTTTACTCGTAATTCTATCTTATCTTGAATTCATCATTAACCCTTCCCCTGTAATATGTTTAGTACAAATTTCAATACCTACTGATGACTATTCACGGGCAAAATAGTTATAATGAAATATGGAAGGTAAAACATTGTTGCGATTTTAAAAGAAAGGGAACAGATCTTTCAAATTCCATAAGCAAACAGAGCAGACCCTGATCAGACGGCTCCTGTAGGAGCCGTCTGATCTAGGCCTACCCTGTTTGCAAATGCGTGAAAATGAGTTTATATGAGGGAAAGGGTTAACACAAGTATTTATGTACAACCCAGTGAGATGGGTTTGAACAATTTTGAACAATTTTCTGATATGTAAATCTATTAGAAGAGCATGCCGTGTTACCTTTGTGCTGCACATATGCAAAATAACATTACTTTGCCGTGCTACTTTTGTATGGCACATTGAGCCGTGTTACTTTTTCATGACAGATTGAGCCGTGTTACTTTTTCATGACAGATTGAGCCGTGTTACTTTTGCATGACACATTGAGTCGTGTTGCTTTTGTATGACACATTGAGACGTGTTACTTTTGTATGACACATTGAAACGTGTTACTTTTGTATGACACATTGAGCAAACTAGCACACCGTATTCCATCTGTACGACGCATTGAGCAAAACAAAAACAACATGCCATGTTACTTTTGTATGGTACATTGAAGTGACGATATATCTTAGAACTTGTTGAGCACGATAAAATGACAAGATCTGCAAATTCAGCAGAGAACGTCTGTGGAAATTGACATGTGAAGCTGCTGTTCGTAAAATGCATTTCTCAGGTCACGGAATTCGAAAACGAATCACAAATTGTCCAGTTCTATTAAACTATTTTGAAATAATGTTTTAAGATAAATATGTTATGAATAAAGATGACGCATTTGTTTGCTCCAAATTCCGTTAAGGTTGATGCACACAAATCGATCTTAAGGGAATTTCTGTAAATAAGTCGTCCTTGAGACAAACTATTTAAATATAAGATTCTCATACGTGCATATTTAAGGAAAGTTTCTTATGAATAAAATAGCATGAGATGCAAATTTCAACACACTAGTTCCAAAGCAACCTCATATATTATGTAATAAAGCAACCGCATATATCATATTATAAAGCAACCGCATATATTATATAGCAACTATATATATATAATATTAAAAAAAAGAATATAATATTATGCAACTTTTAAGTGCCAGCATTGTCGTCTACTGGACAAAGTTTCGTCTGCTTCAAGATTAAAGAGTATAGTTCCTTCACTTTCTTTATAAACTAAACCATTTGGATCCTAACGAGACGCCGTGTTACTCGTCTTCTCATCTGGATCCAAACTGTTTGCATATGATATCACAGACCCGTTTTCACGACATTGAAGGGATTGAGTGCACAATGTTTAACCATTTCGGCGCCAAATTTCTAATTGTCGTCTGCATACCAATTTTGTTAAATCATTTGGTAAAATAAGGAAATGAGATAAATAAATGCAAATTTCAAAGAATAAAGCACTACTATATAAATAGAGTTTGAGACAAAAAGTGAAGTCCCTGATCAGACGCCGCCTTGAAAAGACTGCACTATTTGTCGTGGTGCATTTTTTCGACATTGACGGTGAAAGGATTAATTCTATAGTGTGTCATTAAATCATTCCAAATTATTTCCGGTCAACAGTTCTACCTTTCTTGTCACGGAAGCCGGACTCAAATGTCGCTGGGCCCACATTCCGTCCTTTGCTGTCCCAGTTGCTAGTCGTGCTGGGACTACAGTCGACAGTCCTTCTTTTCATTTTATTGTCGTGGTTGCGGGACGCATTTCTCGATAATTACACTCTGTTGTCGATGGACCCACGATTATTCCCTTCATGTCATCGTTACCGCGCCCATAATCCTTCCCTTCTTGTCGTAGTTGTGGGGCTCCATTGCCGTCGGGTCAAAATCACCTTCTTGAAACGATCACGGGACTCAGTTGTTGCTGAGCCTCATGTAGCAGCTACACGACACAGTTATCGTTTGGTCCACACTTCCGTTTTACTTATTGTGGTTGAGGGACGCACTTGTCGTTTTGCTCACAATCGTTCGTTTCCAGTCACGACCGTGGTTTTTATTTGCGGTTAGACCCGCACCCTTCCTTAATTCTGGCACTTGCTGGATTCAGTTACGGAAATCAGTTGTTGAAACTGTGGGAGAGGGGATATTGGGTCTCTTAACATGCTTCTGTTCAGAATTTTCAATTTAGCAAGAAAACTGGAAAGCTGGAAGGGCAGTTTTGATATTATTGCAAGAAAGAAAGGAGGCAATTTATCTATGGTCAACTTTGTTGTTTAATATGCATAATGTTTAATGTTTTTCGTCTTGATATGCGTCCTGTTATGTTTTGTCTTGTGGCTATATCGTTTCTTGTTTGATGGTGTTTAGTGCGGTGTCATTTCGTATGTGGCTCTCCCTGTTTGACTTTTTTCCATATGGTTAATCTATATATGCGCTGAGTGGACATATAGTAGTTCTTCATTATCTAGTGGATATCGGAAGGCCATGACGTCATATATTGTTACCATGACACGATTCATTATCACGAGGCAAAGACATAATCTCTCGCTGCCATGAACTTTTATCTCGTTGCAATTATCGCAAAGACATCCATTCTATATTTAGAACATTGAAACCCAATATTTAAAGCTATACGAAGACACATTGGGTTAGCAGAAAACTGTTTATTCTGACATTTGATCTCAGACATTGCATAATACATAGGGAATATTATACGAAGTGACGATATGAAGGGTTGTATTACATGAGTGGTTGTTTGGCTGTAATATTCTCACGAGTCGCGGATTCGTGTAATATTCCATTTATTATTTACCTGTTTTAATAAATTAACACAAAAGAACGTCAATATTCTAATTCCTTTTATTCAGAAACAGAAAACACAGTTCATTCATGAGTTGCTCATTGATTTGCAAATACGGATCTTGTATTGCACGTTCGTGCAATACGGAACATTTATCTGAGAGGTTATATTGCATGATCGAATACAATCGTATTTTACTGCAGAAACTGACAGGTATATAATAAATTACTGTACTTCATGCTATTTATCGAATATTTAGTAATGAAGAACGGAATCTAATATGTCTAATAGTTTCAAGGCTCTATATACAGTAAAACACCTCCCTCTAAACAGGGATTCTAGTAGAGAATGATTTATATACGTTTAGGCGGGTGGCTGCTTACATGTAATACAGGGTGAAAGTCATGCAGAAAGCTACCAGAGGATCTTTCTGCACGACTTTCATCCAACCAGGCGCAAAATAACACATGGACACATTACTATTTCTCCATTGCAGAGACTGTAGGGTCATATTTATATTATATCATAAACAAACAACTGGGGCTACTCTCTTCGCAAGGGCATGAGATGGTGCATTTATGGAGTAAAGGCATAATATCATGTTTTACTTTATCTATCATTTAAGTCTTTCGGCACCAAATTTCTAATTGTCGTCTGCAACTCAATTATGTTAAATCATTCGATGAAATAAGGAAATGGAATAAATAAATACAGAATTCAAAGGAATAAAACACAGGCCAGGAACTAGAGATTGAGACAAAAAGTGAAGTACCTGATCAGACACCGCCTTTTTGATCTGGGACTGCACTATTTGTCGTGGTGCATTTTGGCGACATTGGCGATGAAAGGGTTAAACATAGCCAATCTCTACCTAAAGAATGCAAATACGCACCATTTAAATGCGAAATCGTTATGTTACCTAAAATACATTCTGTATACATGTATATGTTTTCGAGATGTAGAGTTATGAAGTGGAAATACCTTTTGCGACTTTCCAATGTTTATGGACATATTGACTAATTACTTAACATGCCCACAATGTGTAGCATTTTACGACTGGCTAACATATAACAAAATGTGTTTCGATAAGTTACTGGCAGAACTACACTTTTTATGCTCATTTGTTTGTTTGTGTTGATTAACGTTCGTTTCTGTTCATTATGGGCTAGGTTGACGCCCCAGAGAGAAGGGAGATGATACAGAGAAACCAGGCGCCCTACTCTTAGTATCGATTTTCTCTGGTTCCTTTAGATGCCCAATGTAAAACACTGATACACCGGGTCTCGGTTTATAGTCTCGTCCGAAAGACCTGGTCTGGCGGGGGGGGGGGGCGTCGAACCCGGGACCCCTAGTATTGTAGTCGAAAATTTATACTCATAACTGCACCCACAGGCTATTTACTTGAGTCTAGTGTATATAGTATGGAGGAATAATTCATAGTAATACAGCGCTAGTATGGGTCCTTAAATATACTTTGAACACTTTAATGTAAGAAAGGTTGCCTCGGAAATGAGCTTTGACACCAATGGGAAGCTATTTGATACACACAAACGGTCATTAAGGAGGATGAATTAAAGTTGAGTTTAAATCAAGTAATAGTCATTTATGGTGGAAATAATAATGCTTTTCATTAAATCAATCCTTAGTCTAATCTGCCTCCTGCTTTTCTGAATATTAATTGAACAACACGTTGTACTAAATTTTATCACTGAAGAAAACTGAGTTGTATGGCAGACAGTGCAAATCCATTTGGTACATATCAGGATTCGTACTTAGCCGGTTAAGGCTTATTAGACATCGTAAGCAGTTTGTTCAATGTTCTAATAGGTAGCTATTTACTAAGTTTTCTCTTTTATATTCAAACATCAGACTACAAGTAACTGGGCGTATTTAAATGATAATTAATCATAATGTAAGCAAGCAAGGTTAGACTCAATGTCGGTAATTTTGTCAACAAAAGATGTCTGCCGCCATACGTTTACTGTTGGCAATAACGTTAATTGCCTGATTTAACAACCCCTTCCCCCAAACGGTTTTTTGATACATTTCTGAATGACAAATTCGATGTCTGTATGTACTTTATACAATTCATTGCATTTTACATGTTTAACCCTTCGCTTGCTATTCACGTCAATATATCTACCTGTAAATAGTGAAGACCCAGATGAGACAGCTCCTACAGGAGCTGTCTCATCAGGGTCTGCACTATTTACAAATTGATTGTGCAACCAGTGCACTCCACAGCAGTGATTGCACAGCGGAATACTTGTACACAGTGAAGATATATGTAATAATACAACAGGACTTGGGTAAAGAAGGAGAAATGTATTTAAAATTCAGCAAGAGAAGGGTTAATATAATTATAGATTTCCTTTTATATAGCGATTTTGACTCGGATAGGCAGACCACAGTAAACAGACGACTAATGGGTGACTACAAAACATCAAACTGCTCGATTCAATTAGGCTCAAACTTTGGCAAAGAAAGGTTTTCCAAATGCAAATGCGGGTGCAAATATAAACAATTACAGCTAAGTCGGTGTAACACGAATGAGAAATCGGTCATAAAAATAGTGTGTCCTTCTACGATAACGACCGTTGTAATTGTTGTGTACGTTTAAATTTGATAAGGACTCTGCTGCGATAACCACTATATTAACCCTTCGCTTGCTATTCACGTCAATATACCTGCCTGTAAATAGTGAAGACCCAGATGAGACAGCTCCTGCAGGAGCTGTCTCATCAGGGTCTGCACTATTTACAAGTTGATTGTGCAACGAGTGCACTCCAGAGCATTGATTGCACAGCGAAAAACCTGTACACAGTGGAGATATATGTAATTATACAACAGGACATGGGTAAAGAAGGAGAAATGCATTTTAAAATTCAGCAAGCGAAGGGTTAAGGGTTATGTACATTTAAACTGGTACAATGTATGTACTTTGCTGCGGCAAATGACGTTACAACTTCATTGTACGTTTACTATCTACTGTATGGAATTTGCTGTGGTAATTTGGTTTAGACTTTTAAGAGGTGTGTGCATTTTAAGTTGTTGTCAACTTTGCTGCGGTAACGACCGTTTGAAGTGTTCCAGTGGTAAACACCGTTTTAAGACCATTTTCTCAAATGACTGGTATGACAGGCAGTGCTAAGCCATTCCATATACCAAGATTCGTAACTAGCAGGTTCAGGCATATTAGGCACAGCCTGTTCAACGTTCTAATAGCCAATTATTTACTTCTATTTTACATGCAAGGAACTTGGTGTCTTTGTATGATAGTTGATCATAATGTAAACTTGCACACTAGGTATTTTGTTATGTTTTGTCTGTGTTTCCCACCCGCACATCCTCTCCACCCAGGGGTTAAAATGGGTACCTGTGAGGGTCACTCGCCGGTACTGCGGCTGCATGATTGCGCCATATGTTAGCAGTGCTCAATATTGTAGGCCAATGACTCAATGACCAGGGGAGTAAATGTAGAGTCGGCTGAGCGGTCATTCGGACTGAAAGTAGAGTTTAACTAGGTACTTTACTTCTTTTATTCTATTCCCTTCAAAGCTGAACTTTCAGAGTTGAACAGTCCGTCAGTGTATAACAATAGAATCCGCCCAGAATAAAAGGCTTAAACCTGCTAGACGGTTTTAACCATTCGCTTGCTATTCACGTCAATATACCTACCTGTAAATAGTGAAGACCCAGGTGAGACAGCTCCTGCAGGAGCTGTCTCATCAGATTCTGCACTATTTACAAGTTGATTGTGCAACCAGTGCATCCCACAGCAGTGTTTGCACAGCGAAATACTTGTACACAGTGAAGATATATGTAATTATACAACAGGGCATGGGTAAAGAAGGAGAAGTGTATTTTAAAATTCAGCAAGAGAAGGGTTAAATGACCAACAGTGTAAACCCTGATGAGATGAGAGCGTTCTTTCAGGAACCCTCTGTCCTTGGTCTATATTGTTTACAAAAGACATTGAATGATTATCCCGCATTCAAAGGGTCAGATGTCAAGCTGTAAACACACACATACTTGGTGCATCCTTGTCCTATGAACATACATGTCATATGTACTCATGAAAACAACTTGAACCCAGATCAGGCGACAAGTAGTTTGCTATCTTATCAGGGTTCGGGTTCTTTTAACTAAGTCGAATTTATCACCTAAAGCAATGTCATATGATAAAGAAGATGAGAGATAGAAGAGGTGGAATATTTTTTTCTCAGCAGGATTTCTATAGATGTGGACTTGATAGCTTTTATGAACCATGAGGTTTTTCTGTCATATTACATTTTCAACGCCTTTGAGAAAGAAGTTCAAAGTGATCTGGCATTAAGCAACCGCACTCATATTTGGAAATTTAGGTCCATACTTGATGCCACATATCTTGGAATCTAATTAGGATTCAATTTGTTTTTCACTTAATCAATAGTTTGCCATGCCTAGCCATATAAAACTAATAATTTATCAAGCTGCCGCTGATCAGATGAATAGATAAAAACTTTCATAACATGGTAAGATTTCATTACTGCATATTACTTGATGAATTATCACACTGAGGACTTGAGGGGGTGTCCGCGATGGAGTGGATATTATCTTCGACCGCTTTGGTTCGAATCTCGGTCTGTGCTTTCGGATTGTTTTTGTAGAATACCCCTGTAGGCTTTCTATGCATGAACAAATTGCATTTTTTCATGCACAGAATACCCGGACAGAACAACCGACCTACATGTAGTCTGTTTCATCAATAGTTGTATCGGGACATAATTTGTTTGATTTTACAATACAAGGCACTACATAGATATTTGAGTATTCATTTTAAGTTGACAGTCTTAAATTTCTAAACAGCATACCTTTATTCGTACGTTATGGTTGTGGGAATGCTATATACCGTCAGATTATTGGTATTCCTATGGGTACGAAGTGTGCACCATTGGTCGCAGATTTGTTTTGTTGGCTTTTCCTGCTTGACTTGAACTCCTACTCCCACTCATGAACAGACTCAATAAAACAGACTCAATAAAACAGACTCAATAAAACCAAGTCTGCAAATTTTCTCTTTTGGCATTGCTAATTTTGCTTTCTAAGGATCACACACTTTCAGAATATATATACTTTTTCATTTACGTATACTGCTATGAGAACGATATCATATTTAGTCTGAAGGAGCGTTCTGTTTTACTTTTACCTTGCTTTAAGCAGCCACCTGCCCTAAATACCAACTAACCAACACAATTTAGTGGCCGTTATAGAGAGGTTTTTTTGTACTTCACAACACCTGCCAACAGCAGGTGTTAAGTACTTGCGTGGCAGCCGTACAAGGTCGTCCCTGTACTTCATTCTCAGTGTTGTCATAATTTCTGGTACTTCGAGATCATTAGTTTCGATGTTATTAGTTTTGAAAATTGAATGCCGCTTAAGCCGGTGCCACGGGGGCGTGAATAGTGCGCTTTTAATAACCGCTCATAAACAGACTCAATAAAACCGAGTATGCAATTTTCTCTTTTTGTATTTTTCTTTTGCTTTCGATAGATCTCCTACTTTCAATATTTATTCCTTTCGCTTTATATTTTCTATAATAGCACATGGACACATGAATGTTTGGCCTCGGCAGATGCTGTAAAATCATATCTATATCAAATCATATGCAAACAGCGCAGATCTTGGTCAGACGGCTCCTAGAGGAGCCGTCTGATTTCGATCTAGTCTGTTTGCAGAGGCGTAGAAAGGCGTATTTATGGAATAAAGGGTTAAAGCCTTGATGCTAAGAATTCACAGATTTATTACAGACGGAAGAAATGACTCTGTGTAGAGTTTATTTCGCAACCAAGGAAGGAAGTCGGAAATAACAGAAATTATTAGATTTTTGTAAACTGCTTGATGAGAATTCACTGAACCAGCGATGACAAATATGTTTCAGTGTATAATTTTCGTAGTGATATAAGTTTAGTTGTTCCGGTCACAATTCTAGTTGTCTCATGTTGGAGCTTTTCAAGTTCTAATTTGGACAGAATCTCACGTAACATCAGCATAATCAAGGATCGGTCTTACAAAAGATGCAAAAAATATTTCTAAAGATTTCCTGTCAAAAACCAAGCTTTAATTTTTGCATAATATTTATACGTGATCATGCTTGTGATTTTATATTGTCGATATGAGATATGCGTGGGAGTGAATCTAGGAAATATCTTGGTTCAACATCTCTCTCTCTCTCTCTCTCTCTCTCTCTCTCTCTCTCTCTCTCTCTCTCTCTCTCTCTCTCTCTCTCTCTCTCTCTCTCTCTCTCACAGAACAATGTGAAACACGTTTGGCGCAGTTCACCATCACGGCCCGTACTCCTATGATCGAAGAAGGAGAAATGTAAAGGATTTTTTTTAAAATAACACAAAAAGTTAGACATAATAAGAATACACGTTCTGCTTAAACCCTTTCTCTGTACTATGTTTATTATTAAGAAATATATAAGGTGTAACATTGAACTTCTATAGGAGCCCGTCTGATCTGGGGTCTTCTCTTTGCAAATGCGTTAAATGCGTTTATACCGGTATGAAGGAAATGTTTAAGGGATTCGGAAAAGTATACAGTGGAACATCGATATCTCGAACTCAGATAACTCGAACTTCGGATAACTCAAACTAAATGTTCGGCCCTTCCAAAAATCAAAATACAGAATTGCCCTAAAAAGTATCACTAGGCATATCTAGATACACATGTGACAGCTTAATGCAGGTCTAAAGTAATGCTGAAAGCTCCTACAGGAACTTTCAGCATTACTTTAAACCTGCATAAAGCTGTAAACCCTAGATATTGTTCATATTAGAAATCATATAACTCGAACTTCTGTTATCTCGAAGTAATTTGTATGGTCCATTGAAGTTCGAGTTATTGAAGTTCAACTGTATATCGCAAAGCAATGGATGGTATAGACATTAGATTAACCTTTATACGGTTATGGGCGAATCCTATGATAACCCTTCCCAATAGTTTGGTTTCTGGTCAAACGTCGAGTAAACAGGGCGCCTCGTCAATACCCAAATAACCTGACAATCGAGTTATATTTTTGTAGGAAAATACAATATCAACTATGACTTAAACAGAAGGCGGGCATTGTTTTGAGCTGGTGTAAATTTGCCCAGAAGGCTGAAGATTAAAATAACAAATCGTTTCCGTCTGCCAGTAATTATGAGAAAAGTAATATTAATGCAGTCAGCGTGTACCTGTCATCAGGGAGCTAGGATCAGACTAGTGTTCCAAGGACATGTTCTTATTTACCATACAAAGAAATACTGCAAAGTTACAAACACGATACGCCGAACTTTCGTTCAAATTGTATAAAAATGAGTTGTCGATGTTATATAGATATACAGCGGAACATCGATATCTCGAACACGGATAACTCGAACTTCGGATAACTCGAACTAAATGTTCGGTCCTTTCAAAATTTAGAATACAGAATTGCTCTAAAACGTATCTCTGCTTATCTAGAAACACATGCGACAGCTTAATACAGGTCTAAAGTAATTCAAAAAGCTCCTACCTCATTACTTTCGACCTGTATTGGAACATTAAACTCTAGAAATTGTTCAAATTAGAAAATCATACAACTCGAACTTCTGTTATCTCGAAGTAATTTGTATGGTCCGTTGAAATTCGAGTTCTGTTTGCTCATGGAATTTGAAAAATATTTTTCTTTACTTTCTTAAATGGCTACAATGCTAGACTTTCCATATTTCATTATAACTATTCTAGTCCATTAACATTCGTAAGGTATTGAACTTTGGAGTGAACATAGATCAGGGAAAGGGGTAAACAAAAACTTGAATCAACCTTTATTACTGAAGAAAAATGCTTTTTCTGCCGAAAAACGATGCAAACCTTGATCAAAGGACTTGCTTTACATGTACATTGTAGTATTACACAAACTCTTCAATATACTAGACAAAGGCGCCGGTGATGGTTAATATATTCTGAAAATGGGTGATCCTTTGAAAGCAAAAATAGAAATGCAAAATGAGAAAATTGCAGACTCGGTTTTATTGAGTCTGTTCATGAGTGGTAATTAAAAGTGCAACACTACTCACGCCCCTAGCACCGGCTTAAGCAGTATTGAATTTTCGAAAAAAAATAACATGAAAACGTATGATCCCAAAGGACCAGAAAATATAATAACACTGAGAATGAAGTACGGGGCGACTTTTTAAAGCCACATTGCATGAACGAGAACGTCAGTTGTATAGAAAATAAGAATATGTGGACAGGACAAAAAAACTGTCCAAATTGTATATTAATGGTCATTTAGCATGACAAAACCCTAGTATGCGTAGTCAGCCATACCTTGTGTTCATTCCATAGGGTTTGTCATAAAATGTGGATTTGTAGATTTATTTATTGGTGATCTGAGACAATGCGAAGTACTATAAGCAAAAGACATGCATATAATAAATAAAAGATACACAAATATTCAAATATATCTGATCGCCACCCTAAGATTATTTTAAATCACCAGACATAAATACAAATTCTATACGGTCAGTTGGAATACATATCATTCGGGTTTTACGTAACAGAATAATATGGTAATACGATAACGGCATACACCAGTTAGGTCTGTACATTACACAGCTGAGTTATTCTTACCAGCCAAGTATCATTCCTCAATGCTGCAAGGCTTCAAGAGAACACCCTAATACCATAGAACCTGTCTTAAGCGGCCATTCATTTATTGAACATAGGATTCCTAAAAAGCAGGTGGTAGCTTAATGCAGGACAAACGTAATGACGACAGCTCCTATAGGAGCTTTCTGTATTACTATTAACCTGCATTAAGCAACCACCTGCCTTACAGACACTTAATCAGACATCTTTTTATTGGTCGCCAAAAACAGGTTCTACTGTATTGCGCATGTTGAAACGTTGATTGTTACAGTGCTGCTGCTGCCGACTTGTGGAATGCGGTGTGGGCCTCATGTATTCACTGCTTGCCCATGCCCAGTCTGTAGACGCGCCGGCATTAACGAGTTTCATATTGCTGCAGTAGAACATTCGACCATTGCTTTGAGTTTGGTCTATGACTTATAAAAAAGAATGCACTGAAAGGAGCGTATGCTTACAACCGACAGAAACCAGCATCTGTAGAATGGTCATCGTAGACAAGATTCACTGTATAATATTAGATCTTCATCTACCAAAAGGTCTGCAATGACGTTTAGACAGTAGAATCCCTCTAAAGCGATAACTTAATGAATATGCACCGGTGTCTTTAAAAGCAGTTGGATGCTTAATATATGTCAGTGGTTGATTAATGCATGAATAAAGTAAGGCAGACAGCTCCTACAGGATATTTCTGCATAACTTTCATCTTGCATTAAGTTGCTACAACCTGACCTTAAGGCCGATAATTTAGTTTCTTTTAGGTGTTCGCTTTAGAAATGTTTTGATGCACATGTTGTTAACATGTCCATTCGATTCGGGTATACACTGTTTGTCATAAAACATATTTTTGTCATAGAAATTATTTTCTTTAGTGATAAATGTTGATACAAGTTTTTCGTGTAATTAATAATCAGAAAAGAAGAAGCTATTTTTGATTATTCAGCTGCTTAATGATTAATGAAAACACGTATGTCACAGTGCCGAAACCCTAGTCAAAGATGTTTTGGCATGATTTGTAGAAGTAGCAGACATAATGTCAGGAGACTTGACCAATTTTAATTTCATCAAGTCAGACACGCGACGAGGAGTAGCGTTGAGAAGGATTTTTGCGCCTAATAGACAAACACATTAGTACAGAGAGGCATTGTGGGTCTAATAGACATGGAGTAGCGTTGAGATGCATATTAGGTCTATCTATTAGACACGCACGAGTGCATTAGCAATGAGGTGCATCTGGGGTCTATTAGACACATACATTAACAATGAGAGGCATTTTTGGGGCTATTAGACACATATATTAGCAATGAGAGGCATTTGTGGGTCTTACAGATACATAGCGTAGAAATGAGCGATATTTTGGGTCTAATAAGACACATGTGTGGCATTGAGAAACATTTTGGGTCTAATAGACACATGGAGTAGCGTTAAGATTCCTCCTTGGTATCCCTTGCCCCTTGTCGATCCCAGACCATCATATGTTGCTTTCTAATCAAGAGCCCCCATGCACTGACCTCATATGCGTAATGCAAATCAAGATATGTCGGTAATGCTCTCATGTGCTTAATTCTAATCAAGAGATGCCAGGAAATGTGGTCATGTGTTTACTGCTAAGAGATAACAGGCACTGCTCTCATATGATGAGTGCAAACCAACAGCTGACAAACACTGCTCTATTATGATGAGTGCAAATCAAGAAATGCCAGTCACTGCTCTCTTATGATGAGTGCAAATCAAGAAATGCCAGTCACTGCTCTCTTATGATGAGTGCAAATCAAGAGATAACAGACACTGCTCTCATATGATGAATGCAAATCAACAGATGACAGGCACTGCCTCCATATGCTTAGTACTGATCAAGAGATGCCAGGCACTGCTCTCGTATGTTAAGCTCTATTCAAGAGATGACAAGCACTATCCTCATACACTGAGTGCTAACCAAGAGATGCCAGGCACTGCTCTCGTATGCTAAGCTCTATTCAAGAGATGACAAACACTATCCTCATACACTGAGTGCTAACCAAGAGATGACAGGCACTGCCATCATATACTGAGTGTTAATTAAGCGAGCTATCACATTATGTCATACGACCATTAAAAAGAGGTATAATTCTAGATTTTTAAATGTGGTGGTAGCTTAATCAAGACAAACGCTATGCAGAAAGTTCCTATAACGCGTGTCTTATAGAAGCTTTTTGCATTACTTTTGCCCAGCATTAAGTAATCGCCTGCTTTTTCATACTCCTATGTTAATACATTATGTGGTCGTATTAGCGAGACTTTAGAGTACTACAATTATTAACCCTTTCCTCCATGAATATTCATGTAATAAAGAATGACGTCATGAATATCAATTAGATTAATTTGTTATACGAGCACATGGACACAAGAAATTTAGCCTTGGCAAACACTATAAAATCATATCTATATTATACCATAAGCAAACAGAGCAGACCCTGATCAGACGGCTCCTATAGGAGCCGTCTGATCTGGGTATACTCTATTTGCAAAGGCGCAGGAAGACGTATATATGGAGTAAAGGGTTAAAATATTAGGTATAGTTCGGACAAGGATCTAACCCGTGACAATTCGATGGTCTGCTAGATTGAGTTACGAGGCGGCAGCTATTATGTTATGCGATGTAGTCGACGTCTTCTGGCTTCTACTAGACTATTTAGATATAAGTGTGTTCTATATTCGTAATCCTACTACACTCCGGAATAAGATTCTTATGAATCTTAAATTCTGGAATATCATATCAGTCTAATGATCTTAATCTAAATCGAGGGCTTGGTGCAAAACTATTCTAACTCCTTCACTTTGTGAAGGAGTTAGAATAGTTTTGCACCAAGCCCTCGAAATACAATGTACAGTAGAATCTGTCTTAACCCATTCCCGCATATTGGCGCCTTTTGACGCCTCTGAAAAAGACACTTTTTGAAACCATTGTGATAAATAGAGCATGTGCTCCATAAGAGCAAATGCTTTTTACCATAATGGTTTCAAACCTACATACTTCTATAGTGTTCATCTTCTCTAGTAAATGCTCCTTTTCGGTAGATTTATTCAAAGAGGCTGAGTCTAAAAATAACATCGGGAGAATGGGTTAAGCTACCATTCATTTATTGAACCTAGGATTCTTAAAAAGCAGGACAAAAGTATAAAAAAAGAAGCTAGCTCATTTAGGAGCTTTTTGCATTACCTTTGGCCTGCATTAGCAACCACATGCCTTACAGACCCTTTCCCTTATGTAAACGCATTTTGACGCATCTGCAAACAGAGTAGACTCAGATCAGACGGCTCCTATAGGTCTGCTCTGTTTGCTTATGATGTAATACAGATATGACTCTTCCTGAGCCAAAATGTCATGTGTGCATAAGCCATTATAAAAATAATCTTAATAAATATTTATGACGTCAATATTTCCTATATGAATATTCATCAGGGGAAGGGTTAAGACAGGTTGTACTATAAGTGTGTTCCATATTCGTATTCCGGCTACATTCTGGAATAAGAGTCAACTTAATAAATTTATCAATTATAGAGATTTCTCATCGAGATTATGGGACGGGACCCCATCGTTGAACGACACGACATGCTATGACCTTCCTCCAGCGTATAGTAAGGTCTTGTCACATGGTCAGCCGATCATGTGACTTCAAGGTACTCTAAGTTAGAGCCGAAAGCTTGGCTGTTGCTCAGTTTTAGCCTTATATGTGTAACTAGATACTTACAGAGAGTTATCCTAATCTAAATACAAAGCACAGTAGAACATGTCTTAACCCTTTCCCTCATAGGTTATTTTTAGATCCAACCTCTTTGAATAAATTTACCGAAAAGGAGCATTAACTAGAGAAAAGGAAACTGTTAGAATTGTGTAGTATTGAAACCATTTTGATAATTAGAGCATTTGCTCCTATGGAGCAAATGCTCTATTTATCACAATGGTTTCAAAACGTGACTAATACAGAGGCGTAGAAAGGCGTATTTATGGAGGAAAGGGTTAAGCGACAATTCATATATTTACATAATTTTGAGTTTTAAAAAGCAGATGAGTGCTTAATACAGGGCAAATGTAATGCAGAAAGCTCCAATAGTAGCTTTCTGCATTAGTGTGGACCTGCATTAAGTTTTCATCTGTCTTAAAGAGAACATATTTAGACCTCTTTCTAATGGTCACTTAGGACTGTTTCTACTGTAGCCCCTGTGAGATGATCGTGTCTAGGAAAATAGTACATTGTAGTTACATAGATACGTTAATTTATTTTATCATTAGCAGGTTGCATACGAATTCGCGAATTTGTTCTCAAGAGACGTTGAATAATATGATTGACCTCTCGCTAAAGTAAAAAACGTCTCACAGACTATCTCGTTGTATTTGAAAACGTGAGACAGCGAACACTATTTATAGATTTGAAATACACGAAGGATTATGCAGAAATTACTTTGTGTTTGTTATTGATCATGAAGTTTTGACGTGATGTAGTGAAACAATCAAGAAAGTCTGAGAAAAACTGACGTGTGAAGTCGTCGTTATTAAAATACATCCCTCAATTCACGATACCACATATCGAGGAACGAAAGTGTTCTGTCTCTTTCAACTTTTTTAAGTTCTTCGGCTGTTAGGCGCTGTTTCTACTTATTACATTGTCGCCAGCTGTATTATTTAAAGTTGACATCTCTTCAATTTTTTCTACAAAAGATAAACAGAGTGGCAAACAGTTTGGATCCAGATGAGACGCCGAGTTACTCGGCGTCTCATCTAGATCAAAACTGATTGCATATAATATCGCAAACCCGTCCTCATGGCAGTGAAGAGTTTAAGATAAAAATGTAATGAATATAGATGAAATAATTATGGACACGTATTACCGACAAGGTTGTTGTACCACCATCAATATCTAGGACTTTCTGTAACTATCTTACTCTTGGAATGAAAAACGCTAAACCATTTTCCTGTTGAACATTAATGTAAGAGCTAATAACAATAGTCGGATCTACTATAATTTCATAAGCAATCAGAGCAGACCCCGATCAGACAGCTCCTATAGGAGCCGTCTGATCTGGATCTACTCTGTTTGCAAAGGCTTTAAAAAGCGTTTGAATGAAGGAAAATGGTTGAATATAGTGTCGACCGCGTGTGCGTTAGTGATATACATTGGAACCTCAATATCTCGGGTTTTAACCCATTACCTCATAGGCTATTTTTAGATCCAACCGCTTTGAATAAATCTATCGAAAAGGAGCATTAACTACAGAAAAGGAAAATGTTAGAATTTTGTAGTTTGAAACCATAAAGATAAAATTGCAGGTTGCGGTGGTCTAGTGGTAACGCGCTTGACTATCAGTCCGGAGGTCTGGGGTTCAAATCCCGGTCCCTCTCGGAAATTTCAGAGACGCTTTTCCGTGTCTCCCAGCCGCACATCCTCTCCACCCAGGGGTTAAAATGGGTACCTGTGAGGGTCACTCGCCGGTACTGCGGCTGCATGTTTGCGCCATATGTTAGCAGTGCTCAATATTGTAGGCCAATGACTCAATGACCAGGGGAGTAAATGTACAGTCGGCTGAGCGGTCATTCGGACTGAAAGTAGACTATAACTAGGTACTTTTTTTTTTTTTTAATAAATAGAGCATTTGCTCCTATGGGAGCAAATGCTCTATATATCACAATGGTTTCAAAAAGTGACTTTTACAGAGGCATAGAAATGCGTATTTATGGAGGAAAGGATTAAGGGACCATACAGATTTCTTTGAGATAACGGGAGTTCGAGATACCCTATTTCTAACTAGGAAGCGTTCTCGGTTTGACAGCTTAATGCAGGTCTAAAGTAATGCCGAAAGCTCCTGTAGTTCTCAGCATTACTTGGGACCTGTGTCAAGCTGTCATGTCTTTATAGATGCGCACCGTGGTGAAACAGTGAACAATTCCGTATTATAAATTTGGAAGGGACCGGATTTATTGAAATTTGAATTATCCGAGTTCGAGATATCGACGATCCACTATATTATCACAGTAAGAGAGGTATACAAACTCTAATAACGATAGGTTATATAACTGTTATTCAAGCTTAACCGTTCCCTTCTATTGATGCAGTTTAGTGCTTCTGTACAAGTTAGTTTTTCAACCATTGTGATACATAGAGCTAATGCTCTACAGAAGCAAATGCTCTGTTCATCACATTAGTTTCAAAACTATATACATGTAACCATAAACATGTATTTTTTCAGTAGGTTCATTAAAAGTGGTTTGATCTTAATGTGCTCTCGAAGGAAATGGATTAACGTCTGAAAACGTTTATAGGAAGGCCACACTTAAGTTGGATCATAGGACCACAAGACATTGAACTTTGCTTAGAACCTTTAAATAAATATTTTATTTAACCTTTAGCCTGCTGAGCAAATTATTTTTGCACCATTTGTCATCCATTTCATTTTCTAAATTCAAACTATAACCAGTCTGTCTACCAACATGCAATTAGGATGTCAAACAGTTTGGATCCTGATGAGACGCCGATCTCATCACAATCATGCGTACAAATTTGAAACGATAAGCATATTCTAAAAGTTTCCTTTTTTATCTAGTAAATACTCCTTTTCAGCAGAATTATTCAAAGAGGTTGGGTCTAAAAATAGTCTAGGAGGGAATGAGTTAATATGTACTAATATAATTAAAGGTGAAAAATAAGGCAGCTGGTACAAGTGTCACTACTATAACTTATTGATTTATAATTACAAGACGGATTAAACGAGTCTATTGATTTTCGTAAAGGTATGCTTCTCATCAAAGTTTAGCGTGCTACCGGCGGATCTATGATGAAATTTAAAAACAATTTGAATCCATATGAGACGGAGTAACTCGGTCTGGTCTGAGTCTACTCTGTTTGCAAAGGCGAAGAAATGCGTAATCATGAAGTAAAGGGTTAAAACATGTGGTAGCTTAATGTAGGTCAAACGTGATAAAAAAAACAATTCAAATAGCAGCTTTCTGTATTACATTTCCCCTGTATTAAGCAACTTCCGGCTTTTTTACGATGTCCGTGTGCATTGAAATAATGGTCGCTTAGGACAGATTTTACTGTATAGTAAAACCTCTGTATAACTTCCACTAAAATACATCAAACATTTTGTGTTAAAGGCAGATGGCTGCTTAAAGCAATGTGAAAGTAAAACAGAACGCTCCTATAGGAGCGTTCTGTTTTACTTTCACCTTGATTTAAGTAGCTACCTGCCTTAAATACCAACTAATTAACACAATCTAGTGGCCGTCTTATAGAGATTTTACTGTAGATGTAACGCTGTATTCATGGCTGTGTAATTATTAATTATTTAAAAGTAATGAAAACTGACACAAATGGTTGCTCTTGCAGATGTCATTTATTTCAAACATAAGCTATTTGCACGCTAGCGGCTAAACCGCAATTGTCTATTCAGACAGTTTGGATCCAGATGAGACGCCGCATATTACGGCATCTCACCAGGACCCAAGCTATTTGACTCTAATGTTTGCCAAAAATGGGAGAAATTTGATTTAAAAAATTGAAACAGAAGACAATTTTTGCAGACGAAAAATTACTCATCGTACAAAGAACTAAAGACAAATAACCTTTTCTAAAGTACAACAGTACTTTTCATTCAAGTATTACGGATATGTTTGAATTTTCAAATATGTTTTGTCACTTGATCTTTTTAACAACGGCTTAATAATCATTTAAAGGTATTTTACATACTTTCGACCTGCATTAAGCAGTCACATCGAGAATATTTTCAAGTTGGGATTAACTGTTATTTTACTAAACGAATTGCAGTTGTGATAGTTCCAGATAGAATGTGAACATCGGCTATACAAGCTGTTATATAACTATTAAAATAATTGTAGTTGAGATGGTCTGAGATAGTAAACATCGTCTGTATTAACTGTTACATATGGTCAAAAGGAATTGAAGTTTGGATGGTCTCAGATAGTAGGTGAACATCGGTCACAGGTACATGTATCACCTGTTATATGGCCGAAAGAAATTGTAGTTAGGATGGTCTCAGATAGTAGGTGAACATCGGTTTTACGAACTGCTATTTGAGCAAAAGGAATTGTAGTTGGGAAGGTCTTAGATATATTGTGAATATCGTGTGTAATAACTGTTATATAACCAACGAGACTTTAGTTGGGATGGCCTTAGATAGAATGTGAACAATATCTGTATCAAATGTTATATGACCATATTAAAAGTACAAAAATGAGTCATGCAGAATACGCCACATACAGAACAAACAGCTGTCCGAACAGCAACACAAAGAAACAGCAAATGTACATAACTATAAAAACACCATGAGACTCACAAAGACAAAACAAACATACAATAGGGGGAAGATGGAAGTACCGCCTTGGAACGGTCAGTGACAAAAGTCACTGGGCGTTAAACCGGATTGTAGTTGGATGGTCTCAGATAAAACTTGAATATCGTCAGTATCAGCTGTTATATAACTAAAGGCACTGTAGTTGGGATGGTCTTAGATAGTAAACATCGTCTGTTACAACTGTTAACTGACTACAGGAATAGTCTTAGATAGAATGTGAACATCGCTTACAGGTATCAACTATTATATAACAAAAGGAATAGTAGTTGGGATAGTCTTAGATTGTAAACACATCGTCTGTGTACACAGTTAAATGACCAAAAGAAATTGTAGTTTGAGTGGTCTTAGATAGAATATAATCATTGCCTTATCATCAGTTATATGACCAAAGAGAGTGTAGTTGGGATGGTCTTAGATAGGTTGTGAACATCGTCTGTATAACTTTTATATAAGTAAAGGAATTGTAGATAGAATTGAGACATATCGTCTGCATCAGCTGTTATATAACAAAACGAATTGTAGTTGAGATGGTCTCAGATAGAATATGAACATCGTCTGTAGCAATTTTTAAATGACTACAAGGAAAAGGACTATAGTTTTAGTTGGTCTTATCTTAGATAGAATGTGAATATCGTTTACAGGTATCGACTGTTATAATACAAAAGGAATTGTAGCTGGGATGGTCTTACATATAATGTGAACATCGTCTGTGTAAACTGTTAAATGACCATAGGAAATGAAGTCGGGATGGTCTTTGACAGAACGTGAACATCGTTTACAGGTATCAACTGTTATATAACTGAATAAATTGTAGTTGGGATGGTCTTACATAGAATGTGAACATCGTCTGTGTCAACTGTTGTATATACTCAGCAAAATAATTTAAGGGTCACTGGTTAGTTTCCCATAGGGCTCAATGTATTCATTACACAACTTTTGTACTTCGCATCGTTCACCAATGTCGCCTAATCTCAACGCAATTTGCAGGAATTATTGTTAGAGTTTCAATTAACGGATGCAGATGAAAATTATACCTGCGTGAGTCTTATGCACCTCCGTTGAGAAAAAAATGTACAACGATGTTTTTCACCAAAAAATGCATAATTTTCAACAGGAGTTTTCCTTGCTTTGGAAATCGAAAATCATATCAATATTGGAAATAACGGAACATTAAAAGGTTTACCAAAATGTTTGACATACCATGTTTTCATATTCCAGATAAGAGTAAAATGAAATTGGAGAATTTCAGAAATTCCGAATTTTCGTTTTTTATCATTTCATGGATGCCTATAGGACCTTGGCATAACTCAATCTCACTGGAATCTGTAGTTTGACATTTTGACAATACTTCCTGTAAATGTTGTTGAAATTCATTTATGAATATGGCAAATATAGGGTACCAAAATTGTAGGGTCATTGCATAAACCCTATGGGAAAAGTACCAATTGCCCTAAACATTTTTGTTGAGTATATAATAAGCAAAGGACGCAAAGTTGGGATAGTCTTAAGTAGATGCTAGTGCATAAATAAAATGTGTATTTATAAAACGTTTCGTAGTATCCTAACAAATGTTCTGTGCTTAACTCTTTTGGCGCCAAATTTAAAAGTGTCGTCTGCAATAATAATTTCAAATTAAATATATTTCTAAACTAAATAATAAAGGTATTTTAGTAAAACATTTGTTTTTAAAAACCTGTATGTTTGGGCTAAAATAATACAGAAAACAGTGAAGTCCCAGGTCAGATGCCGCCTTGAAAAGGCGGCATCTGACCTGGGACTGCACTGTTTTCAATGGTGCCAACAGGCGACATTGGCGCCGAAAGAGTTAAGATGTTAACGTTATTGAGATATGCAGTGCTGAATATGTTGTTTGGTGTTTGATCATTTTTGCGATAAATAAAAGGCGGTCACCTGTAAATACAGTCTGTTCTCATAAATGACAAATGCGTCATCAAGTGCACTACAGAACGTAGCTTGAACAAGTGTTTTTTACCCTTTATTTCATATAAACGTGTTTATATCACGCGTTCGCAAACAGAGAAGATCCGAATCAGACGGCCCCTATAGGAGCCGTCTGATCAGGATCTGCTCTGTTCACTAATGGAAATGGATAAGATTTGTTTCTTTACTTTCTAAAATGGCCACAATTTTCCACCTTCCATATTTCATTATATCCATTTTGTCAATGAATATGCAGTAGGTATTGACATTTGGAATAAACATAGAACAGGGAGATGATTAAATAGGTTTACAATAAAATGAATATTGAATAATAACGTTTGAACAGTTGGAAAGAGCGAAAACGAGAAATACAGTTAAACCTCTCTTTCCGGAATTTTAGTAAAGGAAGACGAATTTAGATAATTTAGGCTGGTAGCTGCCTAATGCAGGATAAAAGTCACACAGAAAGCTCCTTTTGGATATTTCTGCATGACTTTAACCCTATATAACATTAAGTTGCTAGCTGCATTACAGAAGGTTTTGGTACTAATTTGAACGTCCAGGTTAAAGGTGTTTTATAACATTATCATACCAGGTTAAAAGCATTAGCTGTTTAACCATTTCCCTCACCTCATATAAACGTTCTTTCACGCAACTGCAAACATAGTAGACCCAGATCAGACGGCTCCTATAGGAGCCGTCTGATCAGGGTATGCTCTGTTTGTTTTTGACATGATATAGATATAATTCTACAGCTTTTGTCAAAGTATAAGGTTTCCTTGACAAGTTTACATTATAAAAGTTCAGTTAATAAATATTCATGATGCCATTCTTTCTTCCATGAACATTTAAAAAGGGAAGGGTTTCTTATTGTCTGACGTTTCAAAATCTGCAATGATTCCCAACAACAGAGTAGACCAATGTCAGACGGTCTGTCCAGGGTCTGCTCTGTTTTCTTATGGAACAACAAAGATATGATTCTTCTTCAGTTTCTTCCATGACCGAAAATTACAATATTCATGTTTCATTAAACTATTTAATATTCATCATGTCATTTTTTTCTTACATGCATATACATGGAGTAAAGATTTAATGTAACCCCTAGAATTCGTTAATATATGGTCAGACTCGAGACCTGAGAATATTCTGAAATATGCATCATTGGTGGCTAGCTTCTATCAGAACGAAATAAACCGGGAACCAAAACATATATTTTGGAATTATTCTTTAAGCCTTTCCCTGTTGACTGTAAAATGTAATGACATCATGAATACTTATTAGCTGAATATTTATAATGCCATATGTGTATAGGGTGTTTGGGTTTGGAAGAAACTGTAGAGTCAGATCTATGATGATTTCATATACGAACAGAGCAGACCCTGATGGAACGGCTATAACTAGAATGGTGAAGACTGTTGAATTCATAACTGTAATTCGGTGCAGTTTATAAAACCCAAATTGAACCTGCAAATTATTTGAGTAAGCATATTCTGAACGAAACTGAGTATAACAAGTGTTCATGGAACATCATTTGATCAGTGAGTCTGGCTAGTAATTATGATCCATATATCTTTTGGTAAATGGAATATTTGCCAGGGGCACAAAATACAAGTAGCCTCAATCAATATTATTGTATTTCTAGGTTACGACTTTCTTAAAGCTATTGCGAAATGACAATATTTTCAATGACATTTTACTTTGACATTTAACATACTTTAATTATTTATCCTGCATTAATTTTCTATTACAACTGTTCACTTACATATTTTGATTATACTTTTGTTGAAAGGGAATGGGCATTACTTTCCTAATTGAAGCCTTATTTATCCCTTTCGGCGCCAAATTTCTAATTGTCGTCTTCAATCCAACTGTGTTAGATCATATGGTAAAATAAGGAAATGAGATAAGTAAATGCAAATTTCAAAGGAATAAAGCGCATATGTAGAAATAGAGTTGAGACAAAAACTGAAGTCCCTGATCAGACGTCGCCTTGAAAAGGCGGCGTCTGATCTGGGACTGCACTATTTGTCGTTGTGCATTTATGCGACATTGGCGGTACAAGGGTTAGTGTTTTACGCGTATACCTTGACATATATGTCATTTAATGTAACGATAGAATGTCACACAATACAACCATTAGTTTTTATGTCGAGAGAAAATTTGTAATAAACAAGGGGGTCGACTTTGGTTTATGCTTTTGATAAGGAAGTCAGCAATATAATAGTTCGGAGCACGTTTTCATTATATACTTACCCTATATTTATTACGTATAAGAGCCATGTTTGTTTTTATGATATCTCTATTTATCAGATACTTTAATGAGTTATTGAAATTCACTTAAGTCATAATAGATCAATACATGATTCTACTGGATTCATCGGCCCAACAGAAACATATCAGATATGTTTTCAGACAAATATATGTCTATGTTGTTCTATATTCCCAAATTGCTTCCAGACACGTATCTAAACAACAGAACATGATTTAGAAATGTTTTTAATGTTTAATTCTGAAGCTTTTCAAAGCTAATGTATTCCAAGTACATTGCAAATCCCCATAGATTTTATTCAAACTGTAGTACAAAAATTGAATGTTGTTACATGTAGACTTAATTTTGTTGTATTTACGTTCTTTGGTCACTAATCGTTTCCCTTCATAACTTCGTCTTTTCGCGCCTTTGCAAACATAGAAGACCTATATCAGAATCTACTCTATTCTATTTGCTTATAAAATTGTTATGAATCTGACTCTACACTTTCACTCCAATACCAAAAAAGTCTTAGATACATATGTCATGATAAACATTCAGCTAATAAATATTCATGATATCATTATTTCTTACTTGAATATTCAACAGGGAAAGAATTAAAAAAAAGTTCTATCTTAGAAATACAACACTACTGATTTAGCCTACTTGTACTTTGTGTCCCTGTCAAATTTTTGTTGAACAAAAAGATATATGGAACATAAACAGTCAGACTCACAAATAAAAAACTGTTCAACGAACACCTGTTGCACTCAATATTTGTTCAGAATGCACTTTCCAAGATATTTTCAAGGTCTAGTTTAGACTCCATAAATTGCACCTAAGCACAGTTAAGAATTCAGCATTCGTCAACACTCTTTAGCCTCTTCTTCGTAACAAATGCTATTTATGCATCGTTTGCTCAGAAAAGCCAGGTTATAATTTGGACGGCAATGTGAAAGTCTGACTTCAGATTTCATAGTAAAAAAGTCATAACGATAGATGATGTTGAGCTAGTATTGGAACTTTTAATTAAATTGGAGCCTAGCGTTCAAAATAATTATCATTCCAGTGCAATTAAAGCCCCGACACATTTGAATTGCGGTAACAAATATTTTGGCACAGTTTCTTGTAAATTGACTGAAGTGCGGCGAGTTTTTCGTGACTTATCCGTTTTTATCACTGTTTGAGATGAATTGAACCGACAGATATCTTCAACTGAAATGCTGATGTGTTTCATGTTAACCTGTCGATGCAGTGTATAAATGCTGTAATTAATCATTTCTCTATGGTTATTTTTAATTTGGAATTTCGAAAAACAACCAATGGCCTTAAGTGCATGCGGCTGCTTTTTTCTTTGTTCTACTACGGGTCGTTTAGTTGTACAATGTTTTCATGTTTAACACAGCTGCGTTTGCAGACGCTTGTACTTTGAATGCTGGAAACGAGTGTACTGTCATTTCAAACAATGTAGACCAAGATCAGAGGGCTCCTCAGGGATCAGGCTCTGCACTTTTTGTCATTGAAAACCTCTAGCACATTAATTTAAGCATTGCATGTTGAGTAGATTCTTCATTTAAACACTACATGTACTAAGTTTAATAATGCTTAGGTGTGATAAGATCATGGGTGAAAGTTGTGCATTTTCATTTCAAAATGCGAAGTCCTATATATATCAGTATGTAGTGTCAATGCTAAACTGGGTTGTTGATATCGGTATGTAGTGTTCAGGCTATGACACCTGGGCCATCGATATCAGTATGTAGCGTTAAGGCTATAGCAACTGAGTCATCGATATCAGTGTGTAGTGTAAAGGCTAAACTTAAACCAGGTTTAAGTCCCCCAGTAGCTTATTTTGGTTACTGGCCGATCCAAGGCGGTACTCCTGCTTTCAGCCTATGGTAAATTTTGTTGTTTAATATGCTTAATGTTTAATGTTTTTCGTCTTGATATGCGTCCTGTTATGTTTTGTCTTGTGGCTTTATCGTTTCTTGTTTGATGGTGTTTGGTGCGGTGTCATCTCGTGTGTGGCTCTCCCTGTTTAACTATTTTTCCATAATTAGTCATTGATATCAGTATGTAGCGTTATGGCTATGGCAACTAAGTCATTGATATTAGTATGTAGTGTTAAGGTTAAACTGAATCATTGATATCAGTATGTAGCGTTAAGGCTATAGCAACTGAGTCGTTTATATCAGTATGTAATTTAAAGTCTATAGTCATTGATATCAGTATGTAGTGTTCATGCTAAACTGAGTTTTTGGTATCAGTCTGTAGTGTTCAGGCTATGGAAACTGAGTCATTGATATTAGTATGTAGTGTTAAGGCTAAACTGAGTCAGCGATATCAGTATGTAGTTTTAAGGGTTTGGTATTGGAGTTAAAGTGTAGAGTCAGATTTATAAATTTTTTATAGACAAATAGAGTAGACTCTGATCTAGGTCTTCTATGTTTGCAAAGGTACAAACCGACGTAGTTATGAAGGGAAACGATTAGTGACCAAATAACTTAAATACAACAAAATTAAGTCTAACAACATTAAATTTTTGTACTACAGTTTGAATAAAATCTATGGGGATTTGCCATGTACTTGGAGGACACTAGCTTGGGGTGATTTCTTCGCTTTGAATAAACCAATCTTATGATAGAAAGAAGTATGTTCGGTAGTTATTGTGTGCAATGTAAACCAGTCTATAATGATCAAATATCAAAAGTTCCTCTCCCCGCTAACCTTTCAGTCAGCGATATATACTCAACAAAATAATTTAAGAGTTTCCCCATAGGGTTCAATGTATTCACTGCACAACTTTGGTACTTCGTATCTTTCACCAATACCCTTAATCCCAACGAAAGTTGCAGGAATTATTGTTAGAGTTTCAATTAATGGGTGTAGATGAAATTTATACCTGCGGGAGTCTTATGACCCTCAGTGGAGAAAAAAATGTAAAACTATGGTTTTCACAAAAAATGCATAATTTTCAACAGGAGCTTTCCTTGCTTTAGAAATCCAAAATCATATCAATATTGGAAATAATGGAACATGGAAAGGTTTACCAAAATGTTTGACATACCATGGACATGTTTATTGATATTCCAGATGTTTTGGAGAATTTCAGAATTCCCAATTTTCGTTTTTTCATTTCATGGATGTCTATAGGACCTTGGCATAACTAACTCTCACTGGAATCTGTAGTTTGACATTTTGACAATACTTCCTGTAAATTTTGTCGAAATTCATTCAAGTATATGAAAAATACAGGATGCCAAATTTATAGGGTCATTGCATAAACCCTATGGGAAAAATACCACTGACCCTTAAATATTTTTGTTGAGTATATAATAAGATACCTCGTAAGTTCGATACCCACAAGAACTATATCTAGATCTAGATTCAAAACACACGTAGTCACAATGCGATGCTAGTGTCTACTTGAACCATCGCTTTGTTCCGTAAATCTTGCTTTAACAAGAACACGATGCACGAGTCTGCTTAACTCTTAACCTGCTGAATAATTAAAAACTAGCTCCTCACTTTCTGAATACTAATTAAACAATTCTGTCAAAACTTATAACTAAATCATTTATTTTATGAAACACAGAGTAGACCCTGATCAAAGGGGCTCCCTCGGGGGTCTAGATGGTATGCAAATGTCTTAAATACACGGTTCCCACACTTATACTTTTGTTTTCAAAACCTTAAATTGAAATCGGATATCGAATAGGGAATCAATATCCCCCTTAAATTACAAAAAAACGACTTTCAGCGTTTTTATAGGAAGATAACAAACACTATTTGTAGACTTCAAATAAACGAAAGATTGTGTAGAAAACTCTCTTTGTTGATTATTGATCACGAAACTTTAACATGACTTGCTGAAACAATCAAGAATTGTTGAGAAACATTGACGTTTGATGTCGCCGTTTTAAGAAGCTTTGCTTGATTTACGAAGCCTCACATCGAGGAACAAAATAGTTCTACACTCTTCAGCCATTTCGAACTAATGTTGTATGATCAAATTATAATGAATAAAGATGAAATAATTATTTGGATACGGTTGTTGTACAAAGATCGATCTCTGGGAATCCCTGTTACTATCTCACCCTTGAGACAAAACACTTCAATGTAAGACTTGATATGTGAGTCTTGTTTTTCTTATCATAACAGCCAGATACAAATCTATCAAAGTTTTCAAGAATCTGTTCAAAGCCAAATCCCTTTTACAATTTCAGAAGGAGAAAGAGTAAATTTCGTCAGAAAATTAAATTTGTTCCAAAACTTCCTCGTACGTTTCTCCGAAATGTAGAAATTGTTTGTGTATGCGTATTACAATAATATTAAGATTGATAGCAAATTCAAGATGTTGTATTTCTGCTTTAAGTCTGTCATTGATCCTGTTCAAATGCGAATCTTCTAACATGAAATGATTTTTTCATCTTTTTTTATTTATTAACAAGACTCGAGTTCTTTAATTATTTTAGGGCGATACGATCGAGTCCGTTCAAACCGTGGTTGATAACCGTGGCTGATAACTAGTTTATGTTTAAATGAAGAGGACACGCTGTGCTCGAGTCCGTAATTACCACGGTTTATGTTTTGAAAATGTTGGATAACCATTGCTCGTTTTTAACTGACATGGAACTTAACTATATTTTGGAAACTGACGTAGGCAAATATGTCCTGTATACGACATGTTTTTCAGTCTGCAAAAAGTGCGGAACATGTCTAGAAGACCTTTGCCAACAGTGCAGACCCGGATCAGGTGCGCCTGGGTGAGTCCTCTGGTCAAAGTCTACACTGTCATAAAACTCATTTTCTTCAGTGCAGTATTTTCACTTCACAGATATGCATTTTAATGCTTTTGCAAACAGAGACGACCCACATCAAACGGCTCCTATAGGAACTGATAAGGGTCTGCTCTGTTTGATTATGAAATGATATTGATCAGATTCTACATTCTCTGTCATGACCAAAATTGACTGTGCCCATGGGACACTATAAAAACATTTAATCAATATGCATACAGTCGTCATACTTTTCATGAATACAGAGCAAGAGATAAATGTGCGTATTCAAAAATACTAAAACCGTCATTTCTTCACCAAACCATATGTTGTAACCACTCTTTAGAATCGTCTCTTCCAGCTATTTGAGATTTTTCTAAAGAGTGGTCACAACATAGGGGTTGTGGAGAAATAAATAAGTTATTCTTGAAAATGTGTTTTTGCACAATTTATCTGAACCTCTGTAAATATTCATGGAGTAAAGGGTTATTATTCAGCCGGTTTCAATGATTCAACAGGTTAAAGGTTATCACAATAATCATCCAACACACTGTAATTTAGTTACAATATTTCTTCAGATTGTTTTATGATAGAGTCGCACAACTTGATATTATTGGATTCGAGGATGAGCCATTTGTCTGCATTGTTTCGAAACACTGCAATTTTATGAGTTACAAAACAAATGGAACTCGGTTGACTTTTAACGGGGGTTCTTCAGGTCGCTTTATGTTATATATGGCTCTAGTATCTACATCTGTAGTGCTTCTACACTTGAATCCCACCTCTGTATATCCACAAGCAAACAGTGTCAACTGTTTACAAGTATGTAAAACATCGACGACCGACTGGATCGTTTGTTTGTATCGAAGTTTAACTTGGCTTTAACCCTTTCACAGCCAATGTTGCATAAATGCACCACGACAAATATTGCAGTCCCAGACCAGACGCCGCCTTTTCAAGGCGGCATCTGACCAGGGACTTCACTTTTTGTCTCAATCTGTATTTCTATATCTGTGCTTTATTCCTTTTAATTTTGCATTTATTTATCTCATTTCCCGTAATGATTTAACAAACTTGGATTGCAGACCACTTTTAGAAATTTGGCACCTAAAGGCATTACATCATTTCAGTAATGACGTCCAGCCAAGTCCTGGAAGACCCCGAATGGTTTTTATCTGTGTTTGCAGTGAGTTCGTTCATGATCACAATGCCATATGGCATGCATTGTGAAATGCCTTTAATCTCTCTAAGAAAATAGTCAAATGATCGTCTTTTCATCTTCGAGTTTATCGGTAAAGGAATACGTAGAATTCGTGTAGGAAATTTAGAACTGAGACACGACAGAGCACAGCAAAATCAGAAGCAACCTGTCTGAGTAAGTGCCTTCTAAACAAACACTGGGCATAACAAGTGTTTACTGTACGGCATATGATCAGTGAATCTGTCTTGTATGATCCATATATATTTTGGTAAACAGAATATTTGCCAGGGGAACAAATGCAAGTATCCTAAATTCATATTATTTCATTTCTATGACTTTTGCTAGAGCTTGTTCATCTATTGACGATTTTAACAGTCGAAATCTCATTTTAACTGAAAAACTGCTTAAGCAATGATATAGATACCATAAACTAAGAAAAACGTTTTCTAAATTTTACTATCGAAATCTCTCGCTTATTGGCAAGTATCAATCTAATCTCAAGGAGCTTCTGCGACACGGTGTTTCACATCCTGAATTTTATGGTGATGTGATTTACAAACTTCGTAAAATTATTGGACATACCCATTTTCTCACGTTGTTCATCAAATATGTTAAAAAATTCATTAAAAAGGGATATGATCCTGTAGTACTACAATATACTGCATGTTTGGTTGTGAACCCTTTTACAGTTGGCAATCACGCTGGCCTCTTTGCATGTACGCCGACAAGAAAGGTTTAGTACTCTATGAAGGCGACCTCTTAAATCCAGATATGGAAGGAGAACGTCGGATATCTGTACTATTTCGTTTTTGTCGTACCCTTTATTACTTTTCTACAGTTACTCTGTTTGCAGCTCAATCATTGAGTACACTAGCGATAGGTGGATACAGTTTGTTCACTTAAATGTTTTAGTTATACATGCACTTTACCACTGTATTTGCCGTCGCGGTTGTTGTAGATTAGTCGGAGAGGGGATACGTTTATTTACATTGTTTGTCTTTTAGGGTGGGGATGGAATAAGTGTGAGGTTGGGCGCCTGGTTTAACCCCCAGTGACTTTTGTCACTGACCGTTCCAAGGCGGTGCTTCCATCTTCCCCCTATTGTGTGTTTGTTTTGTCTTTGTGCGTCTCTTGTTGTTTTTATAGTTATGTACATTTGCTGTTTCCTTGTGTTGCTGTTCGGGCGACTGTTTGTTCTGTATGTGGTGTTTCCTGCATGACTCATTTTTGTACCTTTGTTTTAAAGCTATTGCGACACGACAATATTTTCACGGGACATTTTAATGAATCATACTCAACAAATAAAACACCTGACACTCCATATTTTACCTACATACTAGTAAAGTAGATAAAGATGCTATCTAAACTGTGTTTTGAAATTAAAATTGTGTTTTGAACTTGTCTGCGATTTTTTATCATTCTTAAGCATGAATCAATTGTTTTAGCCGTACGTTTTTTATTGAAGGGTACGAAAACAAAATGATTGTAAATGAAATGCTGTGTACGAAACCGAATCTCCTTTCATTTTCATTACACCTTTGAAAGTTAATAGCAATTATGTCGACCTCAAGGTCTGGCGAGTGTCCATATTGTTCTTCACACCGATTCAACGTAACGCTGACTCAGACGGTTCGGCAAATTGTTCCACTCCTTTGTGAGGGCATTAGCCAAGTAATTGATTTCGTTAAGATCATGTTGACGGCGGACACGTCTCCTTCGTTCATCCCAGATATGTTCAAGAGGATTAATGTCGGATGACATAGCTGGCTATTGCACAGCGATAACGTTAGCAGTGGCAAAATGAGCATGTGTATGCCATTTAATTTCACTTAAACATTTCCTTCATATAAACGCCTTTTAATACCTTTGCAGTGTAGACCAAGATCAGATCAGGGCTGCTCTGTTTGCTTATAAATTTGTTGTAAATCTGACAACAGTTTCTTCCAATATCAAACCATCTTGATTCTGTGTGCATATACAATTATAAAGAATTCACCTAATGAATATCCATAATGTCATTATTTCTTACATGAATATTCAACAAGGAAAGGATCATGAAAGTCCTATCTTAGAAATACAACAATATTCATTTAGACTACTTGAACTTTGTGCCCCTGTCAAAGTTTCTGTTACACCAAAAGATATATAGAACATAACAGCCATACTCATAAATCAAATTCTGTTCAATGAACACATGTTGTACTCATTGTTCGTTCAGAATACACTTTTCTAGATATTTTGAAAGTTCAGATTAGGTTCTAAACATTGCACAGAAGCACAGTTATGAATTCAACATTCTTCAACACTCGTCAGCCTCTTCTTTGTAACAAATGCTCTTTATGCTCAGAAAAGCCAGGGTATAATCTAGACGGTGCGATATGAAGATTCCATAGCAAAAAGTCATAACGATAGATGATGTTGAGCTAGTATTGGTTTCTTTTAATTAAACTGGAATTTGGCGTTCAAAATAATAACCATTCCAGTACAATTAAAGCCCCGATACATTTAAATTGCGGTAACAAATATTTAGGCACAATTTCTTGTACAATTTCCTAAAGTGTGTCGATTTCTTCAAGGTTTACTTTTTTATCACCGTTTTAGATTAAATGAACCGAAAGATATCTTCAAATGAAATGCTCATGTGTTTTATGCTGACCTGTCGATGAAGTGTACCAGTGCTGTAAAAAATCATTTCTCTGTTGGGTTTTTTTAATCTGGCATTTCGAAAAACAATCAATGCCCTTACATGCATGCGGCTGCTTTGTTCGTTGTACCTCTATGGGTCCTTTAGTTCTACAATATGTCCATGATTAGCACAGCTGTGTTTGCAGACGCTTGTCTCTTTGAATGAGGGACGCGAGTGTGATGTCGTTTGCAATCAGTGTAGACCAAGTTCAGATGGCTCATAGAGGAGCCGTCAGATCAGGATCTGCACTATTTGTCATTCAAAATCCTGAAGTAAATCTAAGCATTACATAATGAGAGGACTTTCATTTAAAGACGTATCGACCATTCCACTTTTAAAACACGGCATTCAAAGTCTTACAAGTTACTCGTACATAATTAGGTATCAATTACCCGTACTTAATTAGCTACCAGTTACTCGTACTAAAATATGTATCAGTTATCCGTACTCCACCAGTTAACCGCTATTATTTATTGATAGGTAAGTGTTGCCGATACTTAATTGGGCACCAGTTATTCGTACTTAATGAGGTACCTGTTGGTAATACTTAATTTAGTACCAGTTATTCATACTTAATTATAACAAGTTTGCGGGGGTATACTTGAATCAGCCTGTCAGGCAGTCGGGCGGTTGGTCAGTCGGTCGGTCGGTCGGTCATGCGGTCGGTCGGTCCGTCCGCATTTGAACATAGGTAGTCTGTGTTGCAAACTCCTCATTTAGTTTTAAAGTTATTGAATTGATATTTGGTATACATAATAGCCACGAATGGTAGATGTGCAAGACGCAATTTTCATGTGTTTACTGGTGGCCATTGCAGAATTATCTCCCCTTGAACTTGTTGGTGTCACGAACTCCTCCTTCAGTTTGAAAGTTATTTACTGTGTAAATGGTATACATAATAACCATGAATAGTAGATATGCAACACATAATTTGCATGTTTGGTGCTGGGCATTGCAGAATTATCTCACCTTGAACTTTGAGTATTTTTTGTTATTTTGGCATGATACATGGGGATTTGTGCTGTAAACTCCTCCTTCAATTTTAAAGTTATTCAGTTGATACATGCCATACATAATAACCACAAACAAATATGCAAGACACACGTGTACTTATGTTTAGCTAGGCATTGCAGATTTATCTCCCATTGAACGTAGTGTTTTGTCATTTTGGCATGAAACATGTGGAGTTGCCTTGGTGTCTTGAACTCCTCCTTCAGTTTGAAAGTTATTCAGTGTATAAGTAGTATACATAATAACCATGCATAGTAGATCAGCAACACTCAAATTTCATGTGTTTAGGGCTAGGCATTGCAGAAGTATCTCCCTTTGAACTTTGAGTATTTTTGTCATTTTGGCATGAAACAACGGGATTGGTATCGCAAACCCCTCCTTGAAAGTTATTCAATTGATACTTTCAATACATAATAACAACAAATAGATAGCAGATGTGCTTGACAACAATTTTCATGTGTTTAGCGTTGGGCATTGCAAAGTTATTTCCCTTTGAATGTATGTTTTTTGTGTTTTTGTCCAGTTACATGGGTAGTTGGTGTCACAAACTTGAATTTGCAATCAAAGCTGCCATGCGGGGGTATTTATCACCTTTAATAATAGTTCTAGTTAGGTATCACCTGCCTGTGCATATTATTGCACTGCTGTCGATATAATAAATAATATTAATAATGATCAATACTAATTAATATTAAAATTTAATTAAAGACAAACTTACACAATTTTCTTTACCAGCATTTTCGTCATACAGGACATTCTTTCAAATATGTTTCGGTTCAACCAGTAGAACAAATTTATTATGATTCTAAAACTACTGGTAGTTTAAAATCTAAAGCTCGTTTCATCACAGAGCTAGACTGGATAAAGAAATTACAAACACCTTTTCCTTTAGGCCTTAATGATAACATTTTCCAAAGCGGCAATATTTCTAAAGATCCAAGTATCGATATTTTCTCTATATTTTCTATTCGAAAACGTAAAAGTAGATCACATGGCAGACGTAGAAATGGTAATATTAAGCGTAAATTACGTCGTAATATGTCTATTCATGATTTACATACTATTCTAAAACAAACTGGTAAACATTCTATGTTATCTTGTTTATCGTCTTTACCCTTTTCCTGTCTTAAGTCAATAGACGAAGAGGCTGATAAAATCTATATGCGTACAGATCCGTTAATTAATACTGCCTCACTTATACAAAGTTACACACAGCATGTTCTTCGTCCACGTATTGATAAAGAATCTGAACATAAAAGACATTTTCTGAAACTTCAGTTCCTAAATAAAGGTATCGATTTTATTGATATTCAAAGTATATTTCGTGATAAGAATGTAATCGAGGCTATTCCCAAATATTTCATCAACTCTGAATCACCTATCATCTGTTATAAATATAATAAACCTATTAGAAATGTCATTTTGAACTACAATAAAATTGTCTCTGACTTAAATATTGATGTTAATACCCCTATTTCTTGAGATTGTAGCATTTCTAGCTTTTGCTATAAACCAGTTGGTCATGTCATTACTGGTAATTTTGATATCATTAAGGATAAACGTCTCAGGACCCTCCTAACTAAAGGACCTAAATATAGATTACCTTCCCTTATTGATTTTGACGCTTGTCGAACTCATATTGCGGAAGCTATTCAAGAATTCTGCATCAAATGGTGTCGACGAGAACATGCTGATGTTAATGCCCTTTCGGATTGGAAGAAATGTATTTTCGATATTATTGATACACGAATAACTTTTTACAAATCAAATAACCATCTTTTACCACCTCGACCTAGAGTTACATTTCGCTACTTGAAGAAAAACATTTCTAATTTTCATTCATATTATGTTCTTGTTCCTGCTGACAAGGCATCAAACAATGTAATCATTATTTGAAGATTGTATTATGTTGATGTTTTAAAGAAGGAGCTAACTGATTCAAAAACTTATATAACCGTTCAAACACCTGAAAAAGATATAGTCTCGGAACATGTAAAAATGTGCAATGATTTTAAGTCTGGTCCTAACATAAAACAACATAAACTTTCTACTTTGTACTGGATTCCGAAACTACATAAAAACCCTTATAAGTCGCGTTTTATTGCCAACTCTAGCTGTTGTACCACTACTAAATTATCTATACTTTTGACGTCCTGTCTTACTACGATCAAAGAACATGTTAAACGCTACTGTGATAAAATATATGAAAATTCTGGTATTAATGTTTTTTGGTCTATAAAAAATTCAAATGATGTTTTAACAAAACTTGAAAATGAACAGTATAACATTTCTTTACTGAGCTCTTATGATTTCTCTACACTCTATACTACTCTACCTCACCATCTTATAAAGGATAGACTTATTAAATTAATAGAAAAAACCTTTGCCAGAGAAAACAAAATGTTCATTGCTTGTAATGTTCAACGTTCATTCTTTTCGAATTCAGAAGTTGAACATTACACAATGTGGACTTGCCTTGATGTTTGTAGATCTCTTACCTTTCTTTTAGATAATATATTTGTGCGTTATGGAGATACCATATATCGTCAAGTTGTTGGTATACCCATGGGTACAAATTGTGCCCCTCTTGTTGCAGATTTGTTTTTGTATTGCTACGAGAGGGATTTTATGCTTAGCTTAAAACCTGATACACAGACCGATATTGTGAATGCTTTTAATAAAACTTCAAGGTATTTAGACGATATTTTGAATTTAGATAATCCTTATTTTGATACTATGGTTTCTTCAATCTACCCAAAAGAACTGTCTTTAAACAAAGCTAATCAATCTGACATTAATGCTTCATTTTTAGATTTGAATCTTTCAATTACAAATGATAAAGTTTCGTCCAAAGTATACGATAAAAGAGAAGATTTTAATTTTAAAATTGTTAATTATCCTTTTCTAGATGGGGATGTGCCACGTTCTACATCTTATGGTGTTTATATTTCTCAACTTATTAGGTTTGCCCGAGCCTGTTCTTTGCTTGAAGATTTTAACAGACGTAATTTAGTTATAACTGATAAACTTCTTAAGCAAGGTTACAGATATCACAAACTTCGGAAAACCTTTTCTAAATTTTATTATCGAAATTTACCTCTCATTAGTAAATATAATTGCAATCTACGGACGTTACTGCGACAAGGCATTTCTCAACCAGAATTTTACGGGGATGTTATCTACAAACTTAGGAAAATTCGGGGTCATATCCATTTTCATGATTTGTTTATAAAACGCATTAAAAAATTTAAAAAGAAAGGTTATGATCCTATTATATTGCAACACACTGCATGTTTGGTTATCGATCCTTTTACAGTCGGTAGCTACGCTTCCCTCTTTGCTTGCGCGATGACAGGCCGAGAGTAGTACTCTATGATGGTATACTCTTAAACTTGGATACAGGAGGAGCTTACCAGACTCATGTATTATTTTTTCCCTGTCGTGCCCTTAACGGCTTACCTGCAGGTGCTCTGACTTCAGCAAAGCCATTGAGTACATATTTGACGGATTGTCACAGTTATTATGCTATGTTTTACATGTTGTCCTGTGTTCACCGTCGTCTATGTTGTGGGTAAGTCCAGCGGGGATACCTTTATTTACAATATTTGTAAAGCTAGGGTGACTTTGAGAGAAGTGTGAGGTTAGGACGTCCGTAAACCGGTTTAAACCCCCAGTGGTGTTTTTGCTGCTGACCGTGCCAAGGCGGTACTCTCTTTGTCACCCTTCCTTTTGTTTGCCTTGCGTCTTTGTGCTTGTGGTTTGTTCATGTTGTGGAACGTTTGTCCCTGTTTCTTGTGTGTCTTTTGGTGTTTTCTGTGTTCATTTCGTATGTGTGTGTGCGTGTGCGTTTGGGTGTGTGGTTGTGTGTGTGTGTGTGTCATGCTGTCTGTCGGTGTTTTGGTGGTGGTTGCGTCTTGCATGTGGCTTTGCCTGCTTGACTTTACTACTTTTCCATTACTTAATCCAGAAAGTATTTGCCCAAGAAAAAGCATCATTTCTGGCATGTAATGCTGAAAAGGCTTTCTTTACTGACGAGCAAATGAAATACTAAACCAATTGGACTTGCTCAGAAGTTTGCAAATCACTAACCTTTCTTTGAATAACATATTTGTACGTTACGGGAATGCTATATACCGTCAGGTGATTGGTATTCCTATGGGTACGAATTGTGCACAACTGGTCGCCGATTTGTTTTTGTACTGCTATGAGAAATTTCATGTAACGTTTGAATCCACGATCACAAGAAGATATTATAAAAGCCTTCAATGAAACTTCTCGATATTTGGATGATATGCTTAGCTTAGGTAATCCTTTCTTTGATGTTCTGATTCCTACAATTCACCCAAAAGTACTCAAACTGAATAAAGCTAACCCTTCCGACACTTATGCAGCTTTTCTTGATCTATACCTTAAAAATGACAATGGAATGATTTCGTCTAAAATTTATGACAAAAGAGATGATTTTGATTTTAATATTGTAAAGTTCCCTCATCTTGACGGAGATGCTCCCCGTGTCCCATCTAACGGGGTTTATATATCTCAACTTATTCGTTTTGCTTGAACTTGTTCATCTTTTGACGGTATTAACAGTCGAAATATCATTTTAAATGAAAAGCTGCTTAAGCAAGGATATAGAAACCATAAACTAAGGAAATCGTTCTCTAAATTTTATTATCGAAATCTCTCACTTACTGGCAAGTGTATATGTAATCTCAAGGCGCTCCTGTGACACGTTATTTCACAAACAGTCTATACTGTTTATGAATGTCTTAAATACTCTGTTCCCGCTCTTTAATGGTTATGATTTTGTTTTCAAAAACTGATATTAAAGTAAGATGTCAAATAGGGAACCAATATCCCACTAAATTACAACAAACCCGACTTTCAGCTTTTATATAAGAAGATAACAAACACTGTTTGTAGACTTCAAATAGACGAAAGATTGTGTAGAAAACCCTCTTTGTTGATTATTTATTACGAAACGTCATCAAGAAACAATTCTGTATGAACTCAACTAAGCGGCCGCCATTATGGTCACCACTGATTTCATACAGAATTGTTTCTTGATAAAGTTTAACCGACCGAAAATTCGAAAACAAAGTGTGTATTATTATTATTACACGTTATATAAAACTTCCCTTTGGAGGTATTTACAAGATTCACTTAATTTAGTTACAATACTTCTTCAGAGTGAGTGAGTGAGTGAGTGAGTTGGGTTTTACAGCACTGCGACACTGAATAGGTCATATAGCGCCGATGAATGATGAGATGACATGATGATGAGGGATGATATCAGGAAGATGAACTCGGTAGAACTTTTACGGGTTCTTCTTGTCGCCTTATCATGTGGCACTAGTATCTACATCTGTAGTGCGTCTGCATTTGCATCCCACCTCTGCATGTCCACAATCAAACATTATCAACTGTTTACAAGTATGTAAAACATCGACGACCGACTGGATCGTTTGTTTGTATCGAGGTTTTACGTGGCTTTAGCATCATTTCAGTCATATCGCGACGTTCAGCCAAGTCCTGAAACCCCCCCGAATGTTTTGTCTGTATATGGAACATTGACTGTGTTTGCAGTGAGTTCATTCATGATCACAATGCGATAGTGCATGCATTGTGAAATGCCTTTAATCTCTAAGAACCTAGTCTAATGAACGTATTTTCATCTTCTCGAGCTCATCGGAAAAAAGCTACTGCGACACGACAATATTTTCATGGACTTTTTACTTAATTATGCTCAACAACAAAAGAAACCTGACGCTGCATATTTAACTATATACCCGTAAAGCAGATAAAGATGATATCTAAACTGCGTTTGGAAATTAAACTTGAAAATGTTTTGAACTTGTCTTTGATTTTTTATCATTCTTTAGCATGTAACAGGTGTTTTAGCCTTATGTTTCTTATTGGAGGGTGCGAAACGAAAGTTTTCAAATTGAATGTCGATGCAATGTTGTGTGCGAAATGTTACAAAAAATGAATTTCCTTCATTTTTATTACTCCTTTGAAACAGATTATGTTCATCTCCGACTCTGATGGGTCTCCATATACGTCTTCTCATTGAATTAACGTAACACTGGATCAGACAGTTTGGCAAATTGACCCACTCCATTGTGGAGGGCATTAGCCAAATCATTGGTTTTGTTAAGATCATGTTGACGGCGGACACGTCTCCCTCGTTCATCTCAGATGTGTTTAAGAGGATTCATGTCGGGTGACATAGCTGGCTATTGCATGACGTAATGTTAGCAGGGAAAAATGAGCACGTGTATGCCACTGATAAGGAAGTCAGCAATATAACTGTTCAGATCACGTTTTTATTCTATACTTACCATATATTTATTACGCATAAGAGGCATGTTTGTTTTTTATGATATTGCTATTTATTGGACGATTTTAAATTCTGCTAAGGTCATAATAGATCAATACATGATTCTGCTGGATTCATCGGCCCAACAGACACTTATTGCAACAGACAACTAAATGCCTATGATCTTCTTTATTTTCAAATTGCTTCCAGACACGTGTTTCAATCGGCTCTACCATCTATAAAACGGAATGTTTTAAAGAAATCTTAAACAAATAAACAGAAAATGTCCCAGTATCTGTGTCTATGTCCCATACTGTTATTCAAACTGTATTAAGTCTTAATTGAATGTTTTTAAACTTAATTTTGCTGTATTTAAGTACTTTTTCACTTAAACCTTTCCTTTATTTAAACGTTTTTTCATACTTTTGCAGAGAAGGCCCAGATCAAACGGCTCATGTAGGAACCGTCTGATCAGTCTGCTCTGTTTGCTTATAAAATTGTTATAATAATAACCATGTGTGCATATGCCATTATAAAAATTCACATAATAAATATTCATGATGTCGTTATTTCTTATATGAATATTCAGCAGGGAAAGGATTAAGAAATTCCTATCTTAGAAATACAAAATTATTGATTTAGTCCACTTGTACTGTGTGCCCCTGTCAAAGTTTCTGTTAAACCAAAATATATATGGAACATAACAACCAGACTCACAAATCAAATACTATTCAATGAACACATGTTGCACTCAGTGTTCGTTCAGAATACACTTTCCTAGACGTTTCGAAGGTTCAGTTTAGGTTGCACCGAACCACAGGTATGAATTCAACATTCTTTTACACTCGTCAGCCTCTTCTTCGTAGCAAATGCTATTTATGCATCGTTTGCTAAAAACAGCCAGGGTATAAATTGGACTGCGCGATGTTAAAGTCTGACTTCATATTCCATAACTAAAAATGGGATAACGATAGATGATGTTCAGCTAATATTGATTTATTTTTGAATTAAATTGGAGCATTGCGTTCAAAATAATTATCAGTTCAGTGCAAATAAAGCTCCACACAGACAAATTACGGTGACAAATATTTAGGCACAATGTCTTGTACAATTTCCTAAAGTGTGGCGAGATCTTCATGATGTATTCTTTTTTATCACTATTTGAGATTAATTGAACGGAAATATATATTCCAATGAAATGCTCATGTGTTTCATGTCGACTTGTCGATGAAGTGTGCCAATGCTGTAGAGAATCATTTCTCTATTGTACTTTATTCATCTGGCATGTCGAAAAACAATCAATGACCTTACTTGCATGTGGCTGCAGTGTTCTTTGTTCTACTACGGGTCCTTTGGTTCTACACTGTTTCAGCACATGTGTTTTTGCAGACGGTTAATATAAATCTCTTTGAATGAGGGACACGCGTTTAGTGTCATTTGCAAACAGTGTAGACCAAGATCAGAGGGCTCATAGAGGAGTCATCTGATCAGGGTCTTCACTATTTGTCATTCAAACGCCTGCATTAAATCTAAGCATTGCATAATGAGTAGACTTCATTTAAAGGCTGGTCGACTATTCCACTTTTAAAACACAACATTCATAGGGTTACACGTACTTAATTAAGTACCAGTTGTCCGTACTTAATTAGGCACCAGTTACCCGTACTTAATTAGGTACCTGTTATCCGTATTTAATTAGGCACCAATTACCCGTACTGATCCGCTCAGAAAGCAACTACCTGGCCACGTATAAATTATTCTACGAGAAAAGCGTGTGGCTCATGATGCAATGTCGCAAGTGTATTGACGGTCAGTGTGTAGTACAAATGTATACAGTATAAGAACAGAAATGCCATTACGCCTATATTACGATATATACTACATGTATATATATGCAGCTCTATCGTCCAGCTGACCAATGACAGTTTGGATCCAGATCGGGTGCATAGTCTCTGCAAACTGATTCGGTTCAAAACTGTTAAGTACTTAATGTGCTGAATTAATATATCTAGTTGCTATGAATATCTATTAACCATATTATCAAACCCACAAGATTATTTTGAAACGCTTCTTTAAAATGGTCTGCTATATTGTCAAGGTAAACATTGTAGACCTCGATTTGACAGTTTCTTCATATGTTGTGTATTAATATTGTCTATATATTAACATTAATAAAACATTTTGTTAAAGAAATATTACAGGTTTTACATCTTTATAGTACTTGTATATCTTTAATAAAAAGTACATCATTACAGTAAAATGCAATCACACAATTGCTACAATTAAACTGGTAGGTCAACCGTGACACGGTCTAGCGGGCTATGAACCGGCTGGCCAGGCCTTTCATTGGCAATTGTGCGTGATTTATTTCATATATTAATTTTTTTGTTTGGTCACTTCTTTGTTGTCAATCTCCACCCCCTACCCCCATCCCAACCACTCCCGAAATGTCCCCCTAAGCACTCAACCTATTACAAAATAGTAATAATAATAATAATAATAATTCTCTGTGCCCATGAGACACTATAAAAATCATTTAATTAATTTTCATAGTCATCATATTTTGTATGAATATTCATAGACTAAAGGTAAATATTCAGCAAAGGAGGGTCCGTTTCAGTGATCCAGTGTAAGGTTATAGAATACACTAATCATCTAGACACATTGTATTTTAATTACGATATTTCTTCAGATTGTTTTACGATAGAGTTCAACGACTTGATTTTATTTGATACGAGGTTGGACAGTTTGTCTGCATCGTTTCGAAAGATTGCAATGTTTATGGGTTACAATACAAATGGAATTCGATGGAGCTGTTACGGGTTCGTTAGGTCGCTTTATCTCGTATGTCTCTTTTATCTACAGCTGTACAGTAGTGCAGCTACATTTAAATCCCACATATGCATGTCCACAAGCCCACGCCTCGACTGTTATACGCCCACCTAATAAAGGTGGTCGTATATTGGCGTGGCCCTGTCCGTCCGTCCGTTCGTTCGTTCGTTCGTTCGTTCGTTGTTTTCTGGGTAAACTATTGAACAGATATTAATGAAACTTCACACAAATGTTAAATGCATCAAGATCTGAAGCTGAGTTGATTCTTGGGTTCATTTGAATTTTCGTTTCAGAGTTATGGCCCTTTTACTTAAAAAATAATGCAAATACATGCATATAGTTTGTCCGCTGTTTTCTGGGAAAACTATTTGAGAGATATTAATGAAATTTCACACAAATGTTTAATGCAACAAGATCTGAAGCTGAGTCGATTCTGAGGTTCATTTGATTTGTCGTTTCGGAGTTATAGCCCTTGTACTTAGAAAATAATGCAAATACATGCAAATAGTTTGCCCGCTGTTTTCTGGGGAAACTATTTGAGAGATATTAATGAAACTTCACACAAATGTTTAATGCATCAAGATCTGAAGCTGAGTTGATTCTGGGGATCATTTGGTTTTTTCGTATCAGAGTTATGGCCCTTGTCCTTAAAAATTAATGCAAATACATGCAAATAGTTTGTCCGCTGTTTTCTGGGAAAACTATTTGAGAGAGTCAATTCTGAGGTTCATTTGATTTGTCGTTTCGGAGTTATTGTCCTTGCACTTAAAAGAAATAATGCAAATATATGCAAATATGAGGATGGCCATAACTTTTTCATTTGAAATGATATTTACTTCAATTTTTTTAATATGGTTAAACCTTAATATTAATTTTCACATATCTTGCGGAGTTTTTGATAAGTCATTTTATTCTAAGGTTATGGTCCTTGAACTTTGTGTGTTCGTTGCTTTGTTTGTCGGTCAACGTTTAGTTTGTAGTTTTATGGGAAAACTATTAAAATGATATAAATGAAACTTAACACAAATGTTTTAAGCAACACAATCTGAAGCCGAGTTTATTTTGAGGTTCATTCAGTTTGTCTTTACAGAGTTATGGCTGTTGCACTTTACAAAAATCTGCAAATATGTGGATTAGCTAACTTTTTTATTTAATAAGATATTCACTTCATTTTTTAAAAAAATAGTATCACCTTAATATGGAAATCAAGATCTGAAGTACATATTAGAAAATGTCAACACTTATAAGGCATGTTGAATCAGAGAAAGTTCGCAAGTGGGCGTATTATGTACCGTATGCGGTACTCTTGTTATAAGTATGTAAACATCGACGACCGACTGGATCGTTTGTTTGTATTGGGGTTTATTAGCAAGTAGGAGTGACGTGTCGTTTTTATTCATAGATTTGTTTTTTCCAAACTATTCCATTCTATACGAAGGGTTTTGCTTAAATAGACGAGCCAAATTCTCCTGAAGCTCGTGCAGTTATTAGTTAGACCCGAAGTCCACGTGCCTATACATTGTAGTGATTAAATCGAATCGCGCAATGCTGAGCCCACCTAATACAATAGTGGTATTATCCCAATGTACGGGTCATCTATAAATAAAAACGACAGGTCACTCCTTCTTGCTAATATTGGGTGTTTATTAGCAAGTAGGAGTGACCTGTCGTTTTCATTTATAGATTTGTTTTTTCCAAACCATTCCATTCTATACAAAAGGGTTTTGGTTAATTTGACGAGCCAATTTCTCGTGAAGCTCGTGCAGTTGGTTAGACCCGAAGTCCGATTGCCTATACATTGTAGTGATTAAACCAAATAGTGCAATGCTGAGCACACCTAATACAACAGTGGTATTATCCCAATCTACGGGTCATCTATAAATAAAAACGACATGTCACTCCTTCTTGCCAATACGTGACTTGAACGCATTACCTCATAAACTTTTTAGATCCTATCTCTTTGAATAAATCTACCAAAAAGGAGCATTTACTGGAAAAAGGGGAAACTTTTAGAATGGTGTAGTTTTGAATAAATAGATCATTTGCTCAAATGGAGCAAATGCTCTATTAGAGATGTACACGCGCAGTCACAATACAACGTTCACAGTTCGACATTAGAGCTGGGGTCGCCTCAAAGTGGTATTCGGTCTCCATATTATGGCAGCTTGTAGAACGGCGAGTTTCGAGCAATTGACATTGCGTAGCAGTTCGCTATAACAGTTATTTTATAAAAAAAATTCTGACTATACAGAATATTTGGCAATCACATGTTTACGAAATTGCTCTGATAATAAACAAATAAACAGCAAACTGTTTTAAATATCTGATATTGTCCTGTTTTATAAACCTGTCAAAATTTAAATAATTATACGCTTGCTCAACACGCCATATATAGCTTCGGTTGATATCGATTGTTTCCGCTAATATAGAGAATAATAGGTTAGTGCCGTAGATGGGACGCTTTATCCGACGAGGGGAGATAAAGGCGTCCCATCTACGGCACTAACCTATTATTCGATTTATCCAGTCAATATAGTTAAATGTCTTTTTGTATAGACTCATAACACTCTTGAAATAATTTACATTGAAAATGCAGTTTTTCGATCAACGGATCCCTCCCTTTTCACTTCCATTTAGACGTAAATAGATCTAATGAGCTACCGCAGAGGAATATAGTTTCGATACTTGTATTACTAGAAGGGAAACGTGGTTGAATTTGAAAAATAAGATGATTTGAATCGAGGGTCGATAAGTTATTTCAAACAGACATGATCTATATTCTTTGGTCAAATTCGAGTTACGTAGTCTCGGTTTCTATTTTTAGATTCTACCTAACGTCACTCAGAAATCGATGGAACTGAACAGGCTTTATTTAGGTTTATGACTATCACCGCCCCTGTAAGAGTTTATCAATCAAATAATCATGAGAGTGAAAAGAAAACATTTACTATTTATCTGTCAATCTTTGCTTCCAGGTTTGATTTTATCAAAAACGGGTTTTGCCAGCGGTGGATTAAATTAATAAAAGTGATAAATCAACGTCATTTTGTATGTGGCCTCAGTGGCGTAATCGGTAAGGGCGACGTCTCTAGAGAGAATAGAATTAGTTTTTGTAGGATCAGGCGCGGGTTCGAATCCAGCTGTAGCCAATTATTTTTATTTTTTCTCATTTGAATAATTCTTCTGGTGACCAAATAGATCTGTTAGATCTATTCCATCAACATGTTTATGAATATTTACAGAAAACTAAAATAGTTCCATGGTTATAGAATCATTACGCCTATCTACTAACCTAATAAACCTTCCACTACCGGAAGTAACCTAATAAACCTAAGTTTATTTGCACCCCCTTTATTATGTCACTAGAGAAGCCTGGTGACTGGATAAAAAAGCTTTCCTACTTGGCTCATTCGAGTACTTGTACATTTATTGTGAATCTCGTGAAAAACGGTTGAAACACAGGTTTACCCAAGCTAAATATATCCTGCCAGTGACGTAATAATATTCACATTTGACAGGTCAATAAAACAGGACAATAGTAAGATGTGGCTGTACTAATCCAACAAACATTTATTACAGATCATAGTGAAATGAATAATGAACGTAGACGCAGACTCTTTGGGTTATTACTGATCGTCTCCACGCCTCCGCCTGATGATTATCAAAGATATACCATTGCTTCGTTGATACAGATTTGCAAACCGCCACCCACCCTTTTACTTAGTTTGTGATACAGACTCCTTGAAAACTCTGAAACTCAATATATAGGCGGGGATATTTTTCGGTTATTTTCTACTCAAAGATATGGTTTGTTTCAAAATTACTGGCGAAACTCCTGAAACAGTTTACAGTTAGTCAATTTGGTTGATTTGAATGAAAATGGAGATACTGATTTATCTAGAAGGAACATGATTTTGTTGGTTGTTATATGGTTAAGAATGTATCAAACATACCGAATGTTGTCTAACATGTTTGGAGTGAGTGTGACATATATAATTACGTCCGAAATTCGCCGTTCCATTCTTTACTTTGATGACGCACTTTCAGTATTTATAAAGTGGCTGGGCATTCGGGAATAGCAGGAGATGCAAAGGAATATTTTTAAAGTTAGTGTCGCCTTTGGGTCCATATATGACAGAAGCCATTAAATAAGCTGCAATAGTTTTCACTGTGCTCATGTAGCCTCACTAATGCCCAAGAACACTTTGATGTTTGGTTTGTTGTTAACATTAACCAGGTCATTTGCAGGTTATTTGCTGTTCGGCATAATGTACTCCAAATACCGTCAATCTGCACTATGTGCAATTAATGTCTGCAAATATTGTCGTCTTCTGCAAAATAAATTCTTCCATATCTTTTCAAAAACAAATGTCAGAGTAAAAAACACCTTGGATCCTGATGAAGTTACACGGCGTCTCATCTGGATCAAGACGTTTGCAAAGGTTATTATAAATGGTAAAAACCAAAGCAATAGCACCTGGAACAAAACTCATATACATGTAGCTGTTTAGAGGAACGGTTACTTATTTCAGAAGTGAGTTGATCGTCTTTGGTCAGAACATTGTAGGCCTATGTTCTTGAATAATCAAAATTACTAAACTAGAGCTTCTTTTTTTTGGAAAAAAAATCAACATATGTCTCCCACCTGCTCCTTGTCTAAAAATGAACATTATTTTAAGTTTTATATCATTTGCTTTACAATGAAACTATGATTAGCTCTACAAATGCCAAAATAAATAAAATGACTTAGAGAGTGGACACAGCTAAAAAGGCCATATTTGGATAATTCAAGGGCCATAACTCTGAAGTTCCTTAAACAATCTTGCTGGATAGCGAACTTGGCCTAGTTTTATAGCAATAAACATTTTATAACGTTAGGTTAAGATTGGACGAGAACTTTTAGAGTTAGAGAGCGGACAAGATTTTGTGACAGACGAATGGGCAGACAGATGGGCAGACAGACAGACAGACGGAAATGAGTAAATCAACATGTCTCCCACACCACTATGTGGTGGGAGACATAATAATAATAATGCTCTCCGTTTTATCTACTTAAACGTGTTTCCTTAAAGCAGCCATTTTACGCTTGTGTGAAACCTCGCTTGTCTTCGGTGTACAGGGATTCTGTACTTACCTGTATTGTATTGTCGGTGTGATGCAAGCTGTCCTGATATGGAGAAAGGAGACCACTTTGAGACTAACCCCAGCTCTAATTGCGAACTGCGAATGTCATATTGCGAACTCCGACTGCCCGTGTACATCTCTATTTATCGCAATTATTTCAAAAAGTGACTTTAAATAGGCGTCGAAATGCGTCAATATGAGTGAATGGGTTTAAAGTATTCAGATCAGTCTTATCGCCACATCCAGCCAAGTCCAGGATGAGTTTATTTTCTGTATATGGAAAATGATATATACATGTATAGGTTGGGTTGAGTCTAGAGCACTACGTCATTTAATAGGATAGATTGGGGTTAATGACATGCACTGCGATACTTGATAGAATAGTTTGGAATTAATGGCATGCACTGCGACACTGTAAAGATCACGTAGCGCCAACGGTGTTGAGCAAACGGGAACTCCACAAGCACCGAGTCACGGCGATTGAAGAGCACACTTACATTCAAATGTACAAGAGTATGGATGATGCACGATAAAAACACAAACATGGGATGAAGACAGGAGTACCGCTTTGAGACGATCTGTGGTAAATTAGTACTGGGGATTAAACCTTTCACCACCACGACAAATAGTGCAGTCCCAGATCAGACGCCACCTTTTCAGGGACTTCACTTTTTGTCTCAAACTATATTTCTATATTTGTGCTTTATTCCTTTGAAATTTTCATTTATTTATCTTATTTTCCTTATTTTACCGAATGATTTAACAAAATATGACTGCAGACGACAATTAGAAATTTGGCGCCGAAAGGGTTAATTAAACCATGGTTTGGGAATGCGTTCAATACATACCCTTTCTTTACGGTAATATAAATTACATACCCTTTCTTTACAGTAATATAAATTAACACATTCCCTCGTGAATATTAATGTGAAACATAGGATGACTCAAACTTTTGTTATCTCGTTCAACTGTAAAAATGCTTTACAAAAACCCTTTGCATTGCAAATATAATGTTTAGATTCCATTCGATCTGTGGTGCCTGTTTTATTATTATTATTATTATTATTATTATTATTATTATTATTATTATTATACCACATTTATATAGCGCTCTTTTCATACAGGTTATGTGCGTTCAAAAGCGCTTCACAAAGATACATTTTATGTACAATAATGCGTAAATTATAGAACATTTAAAATAAAATATATTTAATGTCGTATTATGCTCTATTATAGTGTGTCAACGCACTCAGATCATAAAAAACAAAACTTGAATGCAACATTCTATGCACAGTGCCAGTACGTCACATAATTTTGACCCAGACTCAACAGACTTGGGTACATTTGTTTTGGCATACAACACTACACATAAAATATTGCCGGAAAATTGGGTAACAGAACAGATCAATTTGAAGTTCATGCATATAAACTAAGCAATACAAATAAACAACTGTTATATACGCGCACTATGCAACCCCTCCAGTCAAACACTATTCGACCCGCTATGGCAATGAGGGAGTACACAGCGGATCATATTTTAATAGAGTTGTAATAGGGTATATCCAAAATTTAATTACAGAATAAAATGTCTTATTATGGGAACCCAAAAAGCCCAGCCAAAGTAGAGCTAAAGAAGGTATCCCGTATACTGTTCCTACAACATATCCCACCGGCTGCAATGGCAAAGGAATCACATCGGACAAATCGAGACTGATTGAGACACGCGATGCTGCATTAGACCGTACAGGCTTAATCTGCCCGCTGCCCATATATTACACGACCCAGTTCACTGGTAAGCAAAAATAAGGAAACTGGGTTAGCTTAACAGGAATCCCTGGCACTGGTTGAGGGCAGGGTAGCAAGTCATGCCAGCAAGACTCCCAATGTACCAGCGCTGTATTACACCGTAGAGGGATACCTCTTCATGTGATAGCTAAAATATCATGTCCAGATTTATCTACATGTATTATCATTCTTCCCAAACTCATGTTACAAATTTCATAGAACGGTTGAAATAACATTATAGTTTAAAGTTGAATAGATAAGAACAATTGTTCATATATTACTAGTGTTTATATCAGCTGAAAGGACAACAATAAAACAGAATGAAAATAAGGTAGCATTGTCTGAAGGTATCGTTTTTTTTGTCCCACAGGAGTGTGTGCATATAGGTCCACAATATAATTGGATTGACTGAACTTTTAAAAACTTTTAAAATCTTGTATCTAATACATAGGGGTTCCACCAGGTTTTCTTCAAAGGCATACTCAAGAAAACATGACGTTCTATTGTGGCTGTTCGATATGATATCTCCACCACTGAAAGAATTAACCTCACATGGGCAGGGGTAATTGAGACGACCCATCCGCCGCTTATAGCTGTTAAACCATCTAATGACCCGCAATAAATACGGTGAAACGACGTCTCGTTTATGAAGGAATTACGTATAAGTATCCTCAACAGATAGGCCGTTTATCAGAAGCACTTCGATATTAGACCCAATACTGTCGTTTCAAGCAGCTGCAATAAATCTTTACACTATACCAGTCACCTCCTGATTGTTCTTTTCGTTGAGTGATGTACCTTGCCAATACAACCCTTATCATACTGGGAAAAAATATGTCAGCCAAAACTCTGCTCTGTTGAATGTTTTAACTGCTTCTGATTTGTACAACGGTTAGAGAAACGGTTGACCGAATGTTAACCTCTTCCTCCATGAATATTCAGGTAAGAAATAATGACGTCATGGATATTAATGAAATTAAGTTGTTATAATAGCGCATTGACACCGGAACTTTTGGCCATGGCAGAAACTGTAGAATCAGTTTATCATAAACAAAGAGAGCAGACCCTGATCTGGGTCTACTCCATTTGTAAAGGCATAGAAATGTGTATTTATGGAGTAAAGAGTTACATAATTTTGATCCTGGTGTTACTTACTTTGCGTCTGATCTGGATCCAAGCTGTTTGTAAATGGCAATCAGGAATCAGGTCACGTTGATCATGATAAGGGTTAAGTTGCCATTCATTTGTTGAACATATGCGTCTTAAAACATATGGTTGTTTAGCACCAGATCGTGAACCAGAGAGCCCCAATAGGACCTATCTGCACTGCGTTTGTTTGACCTGTATTAAGCTAGACCAAGAAGATGACTTTCTTTTTTATGGTCGCTTAATATACCGTATATTGGTTTGTGTGCGTTGTATCCCTGTCCTTCATATAAACGCCTTTTCACGCATTTGCAAACAGAGTAGATCCAGATCAGACGACTCCTATGGGAGTCGTCTGATCTGCCTCTGCTCTGTTTGCTTATGATATAATAAAGAGTTGATTCTTCAGTTTTTGCCTGAGCTAAAATGGTTATATGCCATTATAAAAATGATCTAAATAATATTCATGATGTCATTATTTCTTACAGGAATATTTATGGTGGCATTATGTCTTACATGAATATCTAAACAGGGAAATGGTTCAACTATTTCTGGTATCATTATTGTGTGCTTTGTATGAAAATAAATATCATTTGCAATTCAACCGTCATATATTTTTCACAGTGGTTCATGTAAAGTGTTAGTAATTATCATATAAGAAAAATATGGAGTTGCATAGTGCGTGCTTGGAATATGTTTTTGCTGAGAACAATGTTATAATTCAATTTTCTAATACACCGGCTCACTGTGAAGTTATTGATTATAGACCGTGATACACCAGAAATCACTTTCCGATGTAGTACGTATTGTCTGGCTGTCAGCAACTGACTGTGGCGATCAAGAGTTTGTAGATTCGCATCACAGGACATGGAAACAAGTATCTCCTCTAAGTGTCAAGCCTCTGTCGGGGACTGCTTCAGCCGAAATTGAGAAGCTATAGATATTGTTACAATAGCAATAAGGTTAGGCGACTTGGCACACATACTGTAAGACAAAACACTACCTAGAATTTATCCTAACAAGACACTTTTGTTTATATTGCCTTACTCCCAACCCTTAGCCTGCTGACAAAAATGATGCCGGCTTAACCCGTTATTCCATAAATATTCATGTAAGAAATAATGACATCATGAATATTAATTAGATTTACTGTTATAATGTAGCAGTTGGACATGGCAGAAAAAGCAGAATCATATCTATATCACATCACACGCAAATAGAGCAGAACCTGATCTGGATCTACTCTGTTTGCAAAGGCGTAGAGAGGAGTATTTATGGAGGAAAGGTATGACGTCATCTCTGTTTACTTCTGATTCGTGAAAAGCTTTTGGGAAAATAATGTTCGAGTGTCAAACAGCTTGGATCCAATACTCGGCCTCTCACCTGGATCCAATAATCGGCATCTCATCTGGATCCAATACTCGGCCTCTCATCTGGATCCAATATGTATGAAAATGCACTTCAGGTGGCGCCCTAACAGGCAAAGGGTTAAATTAAAGTTATAGTTACATGTAACTATAGTTGTGCCTATTGTTTAGCATAAATCAAAAGTTGTGCAGTACACATATTTATATCATTATATCATGAAAATAATGGCTGTGGCCTATCCCCCCGTATGTATGTATTCAGTTACCCTTTTCCTCTATAAATACGCCCCTCCATGCCTCTGTAATAGTCACTTCTTGAAACCATTGTGATAAATAGAATATTTGCTCCATAGGAGCAAATGTTCTATTTATCACAATGGTTCAAATACTTCATAATTCTAACATTTTCCTTTTCTCTAGCAAATGCTCTTTTCGGTAGATTTATTTAAAGAGGTAAATTTATTCAAAATAGCCTATCAGGTATTCAGTTAAATATTACCTTCGAGAAACGCCGACTTTTGAAGCACAGAACACTGCCGAATTCAATGGACATGTTGGGCAAAGTTCCGATTAACGCCGAATCGATTTCGGAACTACACAGAATATTAAGTAGGTGTTCAAAACAAACGCTAATGAAACTGGTCAGCTGAGAAGTAAAAAACGCGAAAAAAAGAACGTGTTCTATGTAATAGTTTTCCCACATGTACATCGAAATGAATAGGTTCACGATTTGTACAAGTTCTGGTGAATGGCGGACGTTTTTACGTTGGTTTCCGTTGCAATCAAATCTGTTAACAATTCTTTCCTAACCACGTTCGTTTGCTCTAAGTTAGTTTCATAAAGGTTCACATAGGTTCAGATTCTAAAGTGATCTCTACGTAAAATGTTCGAACATATCAGCAGAATTCATCTCTAACCCATTCCTCCATAGGCTATTTTTATACCCATCCTCTTTGAGTGTATGTACCGAAAAGGAGCATTTACTAGGGAAAAGGAAAATATCAGAATTGTGTAGTATTGAAACCACTGTGATAAATAATTTTTTTATCACAATGGTTTCAAGACTTGACTAGTACAGAGGCGTAGAAAGGCGTTTTAATGGAGTAAAGGGTTTATCATTTGAGAGAATGCTTAATGTGTTTACATATGTCCTGAACATCTACCTGCGAAGACAATGGTGAACAGTGTGAGTACATAGTTGCGTTATATTGGACATATGGTAAGGTCACGTGGTTGTTCTGGTGTTGTTGTGCAATGTCAGTTGTAATTTTTAAATTTCCTGCCTTTCTTTTTTTACTCTTGTGAAGTTTCATCCATTTTAGCAAGAGGATTTGCAGGTATTGCGCGTATACGGATGTATATTATACGATGCACTATACAGTCCAACATTACGCGAATCTCATTTATTTCGATATATTTCGTTGGTCCCGAATAGGTTCATTCTTTGTTTATACATACGTAGGGTATATAGCATGGCCTTGAGCGTTTTATATATCAAAGTAGAGATTTCTCTTAGAGCTCTGTCACAGGTTGTATCGATGTTTGTTGGTATTCGTCCTTTGTAGTCGAAGTTGACCATATCTTGCCTCATCAGTGATGTGAGCGGTATTCATTGGGTGTTCGGAGGTGGCTGAACAAAACAATCTTTGTCCGGAACATACGGCTGCATACTGGACAATCGATGTTTGTAAACTTGCAAGAAATCACACCTTGCAGTGTCGATACTTCATGTAAACATTTGCATGTGTTATGTGCTGCACGATGTGTTTAATTTCATTTAATTGTTATTCAACCTTTAACCTACTGATAAAACAATTGTACGCAATAGTCCACTTACTACAATTTTGATATAATAATAAGTTTGTCGACCATAATACAATCAGTGTGTCAAACAGTTTGGATCCTGATGATAAGTTTAGTTACTCGGTTTCTCATCTGGATTCAAACTCTTTGCATATTTTACTATGGATCCGCCGGGAGCAGGCTTAATGTTAAGGTGTATTTTTCTCTATTAGAAATAAACAAATGTATGAAAACTTAATTTCCATTGCCTATTTAAAGCAACCTTATTGTTATTCTTATGATTACGTGATTCTTTCGAAAAACTATATAATGTCAGTTACATTGGGTAACATTGCAAAATCTAGGCACCGAAGTAATTTCGAAAGTAAATAGTGTTCACTTTGTACTCAATTCATGTCTTTAACCTCGTTTATCTCGATATATGAATTAAATTCCCTCTGATTTCGAGTAGGAGTATGTGTACTGTAAAACCATCCTAAACCTGACATTAAATTTAGTATAAACATCGGCCTTGTGGACTTTCACCCTGCATTAAGTAGCCACATGCCTAAACGTATCTAGACTTTTCTCTAGAATTCCTATTTTGAGTGGTTTTACTGTACATTGAATAGACTCTGCCGATGATATGCATAAAAACCGGTTTTACTATTTATTTCTGATGTGAAGTGTCATCAAAATCGAGCCACAGACGAGCAGACAGAAGTATGGACAGACTGACGGATGGACATTTGCTCATCGTTATGGGTTATAATAATACTGCCATGTCAAATAATATGTCTAATGAAATACAGTAAAATCTCGATTATTTGAACACTAAAATACGTATCATTATCGATCTTTAAGACAGGTGGCAGCTTAATGCACGGTGAACGTCATGCAGAAAGCTCCTCCATGCATTAAGCAGCCATCTGACTAAAATGGTCTAAATTCTTGTATACTAAAATTTCGAATAATCAAGATTGTACTATTTTCGAATAACGGTTATTATTATAAACATCGACCAAGGGACTGTCTGGTTTATTTGACACGCATGTTGTGTCGCTGTTATATTGTCATTGTAATGTGATACGAATTCATCAAGCCGTGCACAATAACAGACAGGCTAAAACAAATTGCCACTTATGTGTCATTGGTTGTGAAAAACATCTAAATGACATCTGTGATTGCTGCAAATGTTTGTCTTGTCTCCATTTTGTGGTCCAACTGTTGGTTCCTTTGTTAATAAAACTTGAAGGCCAAATGTTAAGCTGTTTTTGTAAACAGCAAAGTAAAGAAATGTATTGTGCATTGTACTGACACACAATTTCTGCGAGGATTTTCACGCCGATGTCATATATCTGTATGCGTGGGTTCGTATATCTACACGATGGTACATAGCGACTGAATATCCACTTTGTAGAATATATAGACAGTCTTTGAATGTTGTAATAAAAGTGCTGATAGCGCTGAAGAACATGCCTTATACATTAGGAAATGAAACCTGGGGACGTTCGTTGACATTGAGAGACATTCAGAGAAAATTGTTTTATTTTTCACCATAGTCATATACATGTATTGAAAATGCCCCTGCTCACATCAGCAATGAATTGAAACAGATCCAACAGCTTTGGTTGAGCATGCCATCAGTTCAACAAACATTTTGAGTTTGGAATTAACATATCCAATGCGTTCATTGAATGGTATCCCTATATAACGGGTACATGAGTACCATTGCTTCACATTTATTGTCTATGTTCAGTTGATTTAAGGTTACCTATATTGTAATGCAATACGTGCATACAGTTCAACTTCGATATCTCGAGCTTTGATAACTCGAACTTCGAGATAACTCGAAGAAAAGTTCGGCATTTTCAACATTTGCAGTACAGGAATTGTTTTAAACTGTACCACTACGCATATCTTGAAACTCATAGTTTAAACATATTTTATTTCCATATTAGAGGAAATTGGGTCGGGTCACAAGTTCTTACAACATTAGATTTGACCCTCCTCCCCATACAAAACATTCATATATACATGTAATGGCAAACAAAATATGAAACTTAATAGAATGTTTGTGAAAGATATAGAGTGAGAGAATGAGAGAGAGAGAGAGAGACATGTGGCGACAGGTATCCTAACTATAGTAGTACGATCAGAGGACACTTAGACATCTTAGCATAAGAACATACCGTTATAAGTAAGATATCTTATCATATTCTTATAAAAAGTATAATATAAACTAAGAAACTCATAAAACAGCTTAATGCATGTCGAAATTAATGCTGAAAATTCATACAGGAGGATCAATCATTACTTTATATCTGCAGGTAGCTGTGAACTGTGACATTGTTCAGATTAGAAATCAGATTATAAATCAAAATTACTCGAACATCTGTTAAATCGAAGTAATTCCATGAAGCTCGATATATAAATATCAGCTGAACATGTATATATGAGTATATCCTTCTTTCCTCGCGTGCATTAGTCCAAATTAAGACCCGTCTTAGTGACAAAATGAAAAATGCAACAGCCTAATACATGTATAAGGTTTTGTTATTTATTGCTGTAGAGTCCCGCTAAAGCAAACTCATGGTTCGACTTTACTACTTTTTCATTTATTGTAGGAAAATTGAAAAAAAACAGGCGGTTGGTCTGGAATAGCACAGTACAGTAAAACCTCTCTATAACGACCACTAAATTGTGTTAATCAGTTGTTATATTAGGGCATGTGGCTGCTTAAAGCAAGGTGAAAGTAAAACAGAACGCTCCTAAGGAGCGTTCTGTTTTACTTTCATCTTGCTTTAAGCAACCACCTGTCTTTAACACAAAATACTTGATGTAATTTAGTTGCCGTTATAGAGAGGTCTTACTGTATTACTAACTATTATTGTTTGTTTATGAACCTCCAAAAATGGAGAATAGTACATGTTACAAATATGATACAAGTAATACATAGTTTATTATGCATATCAACATGGTACAAACAAAACGGATAGAAAAGAAAGGTTAACCCATTCCCTCCTAGTCTATTTTTAGAAACAACCTCTTTGAGTAAATCTAATGAAAGGAGCATCCAGTAGTAAAAAGGAATGTTATCGGATTATGCAGTTTTTAAACCATTGTGATAAATGAATCATTTGCTCCTATGGAGCAAATGCTCTATTTATCACAATCGTTTCAAAAATGACTTTTACAGAGGTGTGGAAAGACGCCAGTAGGAGGGAATGGGCAACATTGAATACACAGAGTTACCAACTTCACCGCACACTCTCACTAACATAGGCTCACATGCTTGCACAAATATGAATATGAAGGTGTTTTAACCCTTTCCCTTATGTAAGCGCATTTTGACGCATCTGCAAACAGAGTAGACCCAGATCTGACGGCTCCGTCTGATCAGGTCTGCCATGTTTGCTTATGGTGTAATATCGATATGATTCTACATCTTTTTTCTGAGCCAAAATGTCATGTGTTCATAAGCCATTATAAAAAATAATCTTATTAATATTTATGACGTCATTATTTCTTATATGAATATTCATCAGGGTTAATGTTTGTAGTATATATTGTACTCGCATAACTATCTATCGAAACGAACCATCGAATAATTGATAAAGAACATTTTATATGCACTAGTAAACATAAGATAAAGCTAAGACACAGACTGTTTGACCATCTGCCTTACGATCAGCTATATATGACAGTATCACTTTCTGAAAATTCATTGACTTAACCCTTTCCTTCATATAAACGCATTTTCAAACATAGTAGACCCAGCACAGACGGCTCCTATATGAGCCGTCTGATCAGGATCTGCTCTGTTTGCTAATTGAATTTGATATATCTGTTTCTTTAGTTTCTAAAATAGCTTCATTGTTCCACCCTCCATATTTCATTATAACTATTATGTCCATGAATATTCAGTAGGTATTGAAATTTGGTATAGAAATAGAACAGGGAAAGGGCTAACTGCTTTGACAATGTAATTGTGGGATTCGATAAAATTTATAAAATCAGATCCATATAGATTCATAAGCAACTAGATCAGACCATGAACGGGCACACAATATCGCGCTCTGAAAGTGAGTAGCAGACAGACGGAACTCTTTTACAATAGAACCTGTCTTAAGCGGCTATCAAACAGAAGTCTGCAAGGCAAAACTTAATGCAGGTCCAAAGTAATGCAGAAAACTTCTATAGGAGCTTTCTGCATTACTCTTGCCCTGCTATTTGACACTCCAATTTTCAGTTCATGAATGGCCGCTAAGGACATGTTCTACAGCATGTGTAGAAACGGACAGATGAACGACGAACAGACAAGAGTGACAGACAAGACAGACAGACAAGAGGCTGTTTGACTCGGGCTTCAGTGGAAGCGATACAAGACGTTCCAATATGTACCCCTATAAATAGGCTGTTATGTCAAGTTCTAAAAGGCACATCTGTTGTTTTGTTTTCGGCCAAAACATTGAAAGGGTTCTGGCGCAAACGGATACCATCCTATAATGTTGTAAAATGTTTGTGCACTTTGATTGGACTAACTCTGATGATGTTACAGCTTTGGAAAAACAAACTTGAATTTTATGCAAGTGTTTCAAGGGGACATGGCATTGTTGACATGATGAAAAGATTCTGGTCCAAAAAGAGTTCAGGTCCTCTGTCAGTTCATTGCATTGATTTACTTTAAACAGTAAGTCTAGTTGAACAGATGTTGAAGAGATTTCAAACTGCCAAACTATCTAATATGTAAATATGCTCACATGATATCCGAATCATTTCTAATGGAGTTCGTTATTTCCTGTCTAAAATGATGTAGTGCTAAGGGGGTATGACTATTATGGGTCGAAATTGACCTTATAATTTACATATTTGACATCGATTCCGACGTTTTAAAAAGAATTTCAAATGATTAAACTAGGTTGCCTTTTATCTACTGTGTTCCATAGCAAATTCAAACAGAATTTGTACGACCATAAGATCTCAACAAATGTTCTTATCTTGGGCTTAATCGGATAACGTATTTTGAATTACGGGTTCTTGATTTGAAAGGAATTCTTAGCCAAACGGTTTATCGTATGTTCCCTAATGATTTAAAGGAGATTGCGTGTGACCCAGCATGTAAATGTTTGACACAAATTTGTCTAGATGTATATACATGTACTTGGTAATGGTAGTTTTAGCTATTGTGGACTAACCTCTTTGATTAAATCTACTGAAAAGGAACATTTAACTCTTTCGACGCAAACTTTCTAATTGTTGTCTGCAATCCAAGTTTGTTAAATCATTCGGTAAAATAAGGAAATGAGAAAAATAAATGCACAGTTCAAAGGAATAAAGCACAGATATAGAAATTAAGATTGTGACAAAAAGTGAAGTCCCTGATCAGACGTCGCCTTGAAAAGGCGGCGTCTGATCTGGGACTGCACTATCTGTCGTGGCGCATTTATGCAACATTGGTGGTGAAAGGGTTAACAGAAGCAAGGAATATTTTAGAACTATATATAGTTCTTAAACCATTCTGATAAATAGTAGGAACAAATGCTCTATTTTTACAGTGGCGTCATAAGGAGTCATTTTAACGAAACGGCTTAAATAACTAAATGGAACTAACGATATTAACCCTTTACCGTATAGGCTAATTTTAGATACAACCTCTTTGAATAAATCTACCGAAAAGGATCATTAACTAGAGAAAAGGAAAATTTTAGAATTTTGTAGTTTGAAACCATTGTGATAAATAGAGCATTTGCTCCTATATGAGCAAATGCTCTATTTATCACAATGGTTTCAGAAAGTGACTTCTACAGAGTCGTCAAAAGTCGTCAATATGCGGGAAAGGGTTAAACGATGGAAACAAGAAATGAAAAATGATAAGTTGTATTTCCTTTATTTCACAATTGCACTACTGATCATTTACCTGACAACTCTGATAAAGATAGACACTCTCACTCTGTATTTATACTGTTCCATATTCTAGCCATGGCAGTTCGAAGTTCATTTACAATTTATCACTTTCTTATATACAGTGAAATTACTCAATAAACAAACACGGGCGTCTACAAGAACAGGTGATTGTTTAACCCTTTCCGTCATATAAACACTTTTTTATGCATCTGTAAATAAAGTAGATCCAGATCAGACGGCTGCTGTACGAACCGACTGAGCAGGATCTGCTCTGATTGCTAATGAAATTATATAGATATCTGATTATATAGCCTCTGTCTTGGCTAACCAGTTCTGAGTTCATATGTCATTATAAAAAATCAGCTAATTAATATTCCTGTCATTATTTCGTTCATGAATATTCATGAAATAAAGGGTTATGCTACCACTAGTCTGAAAATCCCAGAACAAGACATCTTTTGAGTGGTCGTTGTAGAAATATTTCACTTTATAAGGCAATCATTTTTACATGTAAACGACTGTAAATCATTGTAAACTGTTTCTTACATTTAGGACGTAGAGCAAATGGTCGTCTCTTCTAGGCGATTCTAAAGAGTGGTCACAGTATAAGGTTTGGTGGAGAAATGACGGTGTAGGTTTTTGAGTACGTGCCTTTATCTGAAGCTCTGGAGCCGTTACAATGTATTTAAATTTGAATCCCATTGCGACTCGGTATCTCAGCGGAATCAGGGTCCATGCTTATAAAGCTTTTTAGTTGAGTCTGAGTTCGTTCTCAAGCTTTTGATTGGTCAGATTTGAGGCTCAAATCTGACCAATCAAAAGCTTGAGAACAAACCCAGACTCAACTAAACATTTTATAAGCATGGACTTTGAGTGTTTAATCAAGTCGTCGCTTGTGTTGTGCCAAAGCGAGAATACCCAGTTACTGGGGAATAAATACAGCTGAACTTCATTATCTCGAGATTCAAGGGACCATACAAATTACTTCGAGATAACAGAGGTTCGAGTCATCCGTGTTCATGGCTTAATGCAGGTCTAAAGTAATGCTGAAATGGTTAGTGAGTTGAAATGGATTTATCAGTATCATGTTGTTTAACACATTTATTCGTCTTTGTAACAAATGACCCCTTTCACTATGGCCTAAGGTACATGTATGACAGCAAGAAGATGCATTTAAGTTTTCAGTAGTGTAGACACATTTGTGTGCGTCTTTGTAACAAACAATCCCTTCCCCTATGGCCAAAGGTCTGAAAACAAGAAAATGTATTTAAGTGTTCAAAATTGTTAACGCATTTTTTGCATCATTATTTACAAATAACCCATTTCGCTTTGACCCAAGGTCTGACAGCAAGGAAGTGTATTTAAGCGGTGAATATTGTCGACACATGTGTGTGCACATTTGTAAATACAGTAACACCTCTCTATGACGGCCACTACATTGTGTCTATTAGTTGGTATTTAGGACAAGTTGCAACTTAAAGCAAGGTGAAAGTAAAACAGAACGCTCCTATAGGAGCGTTCTGTTTTACTTTCACCTTGCTTCAAGCAGTCATCTGCCTTTAGCACAAAATACTTGATGTAATTTAGTGGCCGTTATAGAGACATTTTACTGTAACCTCTTTCCCTATGGCCCACGGCTCGACCGCAATAAAGTGCCATCAAGTGTTCAATAGTGATGACACATTTGTGTGCATGTACCGTTTACGCCGTTGCTAGGGGCATGAGTATTGCTGCACTGAAATGACTGGTCACGAAAAGACTAAATAAATTCGAGTCTGCAATTTTCTCTATTCGCATTGCTGCTTTTGCTTTCGACGGATCTTCTACTTGCATAATTTATTACAAATAACAAGGTCTGATAGCAAAAGCTTTAGTAATGCTGGCACATTTGTGGATGACCTTATAAAAGTTCGAACCTTTTTCCATGTCCTTTTATTGACTAGACATTCACTGCATTAACTCTTAAAGTGTGGGAACTGAGTATATAAGACCTTTACAAACAGTGTAGACCCAGATCAAAGGGCTCCAACGGGAGCCCTTCGATTAGGGTCTGAACTGTTTGTCATAAAAATATTTTCTTCGGTGATAGCATTTTATACTATTATTTCTTTTAGGTAATATTCAGAAAGGAGAGCTATTTTTCATTTTTCGGCATTTTAAGTGTTAACACGATTGCATTAATTGCCCTCTGGATCCTCCTATATCGTTTGTAGAGGGACAAGTTGAAATGTTAATCGTTTAATTATTCCATAGTGGCTGAACGCACAATTTTGTGCTTCGCATTCATAACATGGTCTCAAGAACGTCAACAATAAACTAATCCCAAACATTGAAGACTTCATTGAAAACAAACACAACCAAACAAAAATGAACCTATTTTAACCCTTTACTACATACATACGCCTTTCTACGCCTTTGCAAACAGAGTAGACCCAAATCAGACGGCTCCTATAGAAGCCGTCTGATCAGGGTCTGCTCTGTTTGCTTATGCTATAAAACAGTTTCTGTCAAGGCCAAAAGCGCTCGTGCCCATTTGCTATTATGACGAATTACTCTAATTAATATGCATGATATCATTATCTCTTCCATGAATATTCATGGAGTACAGGGTTAAATAGATAATCAATTACAATCTGCATTCAAATATGTTTCGTCTAAGTATATTACACACGCGACATTGTTAAAATAGCATTCCTTTCCTGGGAAACACATCACGAAAGAGTATAACAGTTTATAATTTATGGATAGTTTTCCGTGGATATGTGGTTACATAAAATAGTTGCATGAAAGGAAAGGAACGAAAGGATTCAATAAAATGCTTCTATTATAATAAATATAAATGTATACAACATATACATCGATGTAAATATGTTGCCTATGTGAATGATTCTGTTCTGCACATATGTGTTAATTAACTCTTTCTTTTTTAATATAAATGGCACGATTAACCCTTCCCTTGTTCTATATTTATTACAAATTTTAATACCTACTGAATATTCACGGACAAAAAAGTTATAATGAAATATGTAATGTGCAACATTTTTGCAATTTCTGTAAGTAAAGAAAGAAATTAATCAAATCCGTTTAGCAAACAGAGCAGACTCTGGTCAGACGGTTCCTACAGGAGTCGTCTGATCTGGGTCTCCTCTGTTTGCAAATGAGTGAAAACGCGCTTATATGAGGGAAAGGGTTAATATTAGTTAGATTAAGGTTTACCATGGTATATGAGCACAGGACACTTTGACCATGGCAAAAACTGTAGAGAATATTATTTAACCCTTCGCTTGCTATTCACGTCAATATACCTACCTGTAAATAGTGAAGACCCAGATGAGACAGCTCCTGCAGGAGCTGTCTCATCAGGGTCTGCAATATTTACAAGTTGATTGTGCAACCAATGCACTCCACAGCAGTGATTGCACAGCGCAATACTTGTACACAGTGAAGATAAATGTAATTATACAACATGGCATGGGTAAGGAAGGAGAAATGTATTTTAAAATTCAGCAAGAGAAGGGTTAATCATAAGCAAGCAGATTAAACCCTGATCAGACGGCTGATATAGGAGCCGTCTAATATGGGTCTACGCTGTTTGCAAAGTCATGAAGAGGTTTTTGAATGAGGGAAAGTGTTAATTAATCTGTATGTAAATCTGTGAAACTGTCGCATCATTTTCTACATCAAAATGTTCAATATCGAAAATGATTATTATGACAAACAGTGCAGCCTCTGATCAGACGGATCCCTTTGGATCTCACTGATCTGGGTCTACACTGTTTACAAATGTCTTTTATTCTCGGTTCTCGCATATTAAAGGTTAATCGGAAAAACTGTCCATTTCTTGTTGGTGCAGCATTGTCTTGCGCGTGCCTGTTATATAATCTGCCCGATCTGCCTGATTGAATCGTTTCCGCTGCTTGCATAAGAGAATTTTGCGAAAGGCAGCCCGAAAGTCCCGCGCAAACATGGCATAAATACATGGATTCAAAGCAGAATTCAGATAACCAAGCCAAAAGAAAACTGAAAAAATAATATCACTGATACACATATGACAAAAAGCGCCAATCAGATATGTAGTGAAGAATGGACACCAACAAAGTATAAAGGCCCCAACAATAATGGCAAGAGTCTTTGCGGCTTTGGCCTCACGCCGGAATTTTCTCGCATGTCCCTTCGCGCTATATGAGTTTATCTTTGGTTCTTTTATCAACAACTTACATCTTTGTGCAGTTGATCCGTTGCGCATGCTGCTTTTATTATATTGCCTTTTACGATTGATAAATGACCTATTGTTCAACAATTTCGGGTCACTGGAATCGGCGTCAATCATTGAGTTTAAATCATCCGTTTGTAGTCTGTCTTTAAGCACTACTTTTCTACAATCAATCTCTTTCTTTCTTTGCCTGTTTAATACTTTAAAACAATTCACAGAACGCAATTTGTTTTTCACTGGTTTGTTGCCAACTTTATTCGCTTCTATCACTTTGCTGTACTTCGGACAGTCCTCTGTAGCATTCATTTGTTTAGAGGCTGCTTGAGTGGACGAAGGTGGCAATGAGAGGGACTTATATTTGTTATTAGTGTTGGTATTGTATTTCGCACTTTCGTTTGCGGAGAATCTTTTGTTTGAGTACACCGATGACGAAGTGCTTCCCCCGCGATGAATTCGAAGCTGAATAGTGTCGTCGCTACTTCCACCATGATGTTGAGGTAAATCGTTGCTTGTCTTTGTTAATAGCACACCTGATCTTAAAGAGGCAGCAGTTTTCATAGCAGTCAGATAAATCTTCAAGTAAAAGAAAACCATAACAAATGAAGGTATAAAGAACGAACCCATTGCTGCATATATTCTATACCCTTTAGTAGTAGTAAGTTCGCATTCCGGTAAATCTAGATTGCACCCGTGTGGCATCTCGTTGGTTTTGTAATCTGTTACTCCTTCATAGAAATAGTCATTTGTATTGCTGTCCGTCGTATAATCAGAGAAAATAACCATTGCTTCTGTGTTTGTGTAAAGGCTTGAGGTATTTTGCAATATATCTTGTGTATACCTCTCTGTTAGGTCACCACCAGCGTCATTCCATCCCAATAATGGCGGTAGACAGATTGCAAACGATAATACCCATACAGAAGAAACTAACATTTTCCCACGAAATGGCGACATTAAGCTCGGATAGCGAATAGGATGGGTGACTGCAATGTAACGATCCAAACTAATAGCACACAGACTAAGAATTGAGGCCGTACACAGCCATACATCTATAGCTAACCACATGTTACACCAAGCATCGCCCCAAAGCCATATCTTCACAACCTCGTAGGAAATTGAGAAGGGCATCACGGCGAAACCTAACAACAGATCCGCACACGCTAGGGACACTATAAATATATTAGTTACAGTCCTTAGTTTTCTCGTTGTCAACACTGCTGCTATAACCAAACTATTTCCAAAGACAACGATCAGGTCGATAAGACCGAGCGCAACTATTTTGATCAACGTCGTAGCAGTGTATACATTCCTGTTCTGAACTGTTCCATTGATACATTCTAACCCAATGAAATCCATATTTAGTATTCTATTACTGTAAAATCCAACACATGTAATTAAAGTCGTGAGTAACGAGTAATAATACTCTGAATATAGTTTTTATAATTGTTGCAATCCAATATTAATACCGTGGCATTAACGGATACAATCCCATTTAAATTGTTATAGAAATCGTTTCAACTTCTCCGCTCTCTCTTATAATCGAAGCCAATGCAATAAATCCACACTTATGCAGGGGTAATCGAGGCAGCGAATTAATAGATTAAAGCTGTAAACCATGTAAATTATCAGAAATAAATACGATCAAATGGCATCTCGTTTATGGTGGAATTATATATAAGTATCCTCCATGGATATGCCGTTTATCAGATGCACTTCCGAACTTACCCACGAGTGGCAGTTATTAAGAGGCTGCAATAAATATTTACACTGTGCGAATTTTATCCTGGTTTTAAAGCTACTGTCGCTGAATAAGTGTCACAGATTGCTCTGCAACAGGACAGCTTTTAGGAGATCAGTTTATAGAAATTGTTTGGTATTATATCTAACATCATAGGGATGAACTTGATAGGTTACTGGATAAATCCCTTGTGATCTCTCATCTGCAGTGAGCAGGAAATCACCACGTATGTCACTAGTTGTATGCTGCTTGACCTTGTTGTGTCTGTAAAATGCATGACTTGAGTGTGCTCTTGTTGACAATAAAAAATAGAATACAAACTCTTTCTGTTACACTATCACACTGTGAAGTTATTGATTATAGATCACGATACACCAAAAATCACTTTCCAATCTGGTACTTATTGTCCGGCCATCAGCGGCTGACTGTGGCGCTCAAAAGTTCGTAAGATTTGCATCACTGGATATGAAAACAGCTCTCTCCGCAGACAGTATCAAATCACTCTTTGGATTGATTCAGCCTAAAATTAGAAGAAGCGAAATGGATTAGTAAAGTGTAAAAAGTGTAAATAGAGTCTCTGGTGACTACTTCACAGGATTGTCTAAGACTGTATAAAAATGAATTGTTTCATTTTAACACTCTTCACATATAATAAACATGTAAAATATCACGCTTTGGTATTCAATAACAATGAAACAAATATAAGATATCACGCTTGGTATTCAATACAAATATAAACTATCACGCTCGGTAATCAATAAAATTGTGAAATAACACGCTCGTTACTCATAAACATGTAAACACGCTCGGTACTCGATGATAATGTAAGGTTTTCAATTAAATATTTAATTTCTCGTTCGGTATTAAATAAAAAATCTACAATATCTCGCTCGGTATTCAATAAATATGTAAAATATCACGTTTGGTAATTCAATAAAAATATTAAACCACCTCGCTCTATATTCAATGAAAACGTAAAATATCTCATTCGGTATTGAATAAAAATGTAAAATATCAAGTTCTGTATTCACTAAAAAATGTAAAATATCACGCTCGGTATTCAATAAAGATATAAAACATTGCGCTCGGTATTCAATAAAAAAATAGAATATCACGCTCGGTATTCAATTAAAATGTAAAATAACTCGCTCGGTATTCAATAGAAATGTAATATATATCGCCCAGCATTCGATCGCGGAGGGCGTTTCACCCTTAATGTGCGGGAACCGAGTATAAAAGATCTTTGAAAACAGTATAGAGCCATATGGCATTGCTCCTGCGCAAGCCCTTCCAGCAGGGTTTATACTGTTTGTCATATTCTTAAATCATTTTCTTGCATAATAAATTTTGATAAGGTGTGTTGTATTATTATTCGGAAAGAGTTTAGCCAATTTTAACCCTTACAGTGCGGGACACGCGTCACTAATATACTTTGCAAACAGTGAAGACCCAGATGATAGGGTTCCTAGAGGAGCCCTCTCATCAGGGTCTGCACTGTTTCTCATGTTACTCTTTCCGTTAGAAAAATCCCTAAATATTCACTATACGCTTGACCTGCTTGGATTTTGGAATAGTCCATTGAAATTCAGCGTTGTAAGGGTTTATTCCGTAGAATAAGGGTTGAATGTTGGTTGCCAGTCGGTATCATTAGAAAAACCATAAGCATCTGATCCAGGATTTCCGATTTACTCAACGTATAAGGTCGCTGTTCAACGTCTCCGTATCTGTATCCACGCATGCGTATAAATATCAAACGAGCGCTGAAATATCCCCGCATGAGCATCCGCACATCCGTATGTGTATGGTGTGTCAGTATCGAATCGCTGAGCGAGTGATTCTGAACGGATACGCACGGCATACTGGCGCCATTTAGCAAGACGAAATATCAAGATGGAGGTTTCGGCAATGAAGGAATCAAACCCCGAGGTTATAAAACGTTTTGTTTGAGTCTGAGATCATTCCCAAGCATCTGATTGGTCAGATTCTGAGCTTGCTCAGAACCCGACCAATCAAATACTCGAGGATGATCTCAGACTCAAACTCAGAAGTTTTATAACCTTATAAATTTTCAAGAAATGATCCTTATTTCTCCATCCAACCTAATGTTGTGACCACTCTTTAGAATCTTTAGTCTTTTTGAGACGATTCTAAAGTGTAGCCACAACAAAGGATTTAGTGAAGAAATGACGATTTTAGTACATTGTATTTGAATACGCACATTTATCTTTTGCTCTGAAGATCGAAGAATTAGTGCTTAGTTATTTATATGACCGGTGTCGTAAAAGATTACAGATAGATTGTAATAAATGGACACGTCTGGGTCCCGTTTTACGTTAGATCGCAGGACCAAACCCAGGAGCTTAGCCCAGTCCAATGCATCCTGTACATGTCTATCTATGCACATGTCTATATGTATGTACATGTCTATCTATGCAAGTGACTTGTTATACACATGGCTATATACTCTCATATCTATATACGCACATGTCTATCTATGCACATATGCAGATATCTATGCACATATCTATCTACACACAGGTCTATATACCGGTATGCATATGTCTTTCCGTGTGTATGTCTATCTATGCACATGCCTATCGATTTACATATATATCTATGCACAAACACTGGTTTCTTTTTTTATTGTTGTTGTTATTTTAATGAAAAACTATTCAATGATTATGAAATGCCTTATCTATAGAAATATTACCTGTAACCAAGAGTGTTTTGGTAAGAGTATTATACCTTTTATAGCGGTACTTTAACGGAGGCTTACTGTGTCCAATTGGTGGAGTGACACATTTTTATTGACTTTTATTGCTGAAAATGTTTTACTTCAGTTAACGCGAGAAAGGCGGGGATGTCCAAATGGTTTGATACCATGAGTATGATCATTACTATACAGTATTTCATATTAGTATTTCTATGCGGAAGAATCTTTGATTTTTTGGGGATTTCAGGTGCAGTCTATATTAACGTTTTTATGCCCCCAACGGTGGGCATATAGTAATCGCATTGTCCGTCCTTCCGTCTGTCCGTCCGTCCGCCCGTCTGTCCTTCCATCCGTCCCAAATTCGTGTCATTTCTATAATTTCTTAATCTGTGAATGGATTTCAAAATAACCTGGCACAAATGTTCACCACACAGAGACGATGTGTCGCGTTCAACTCCCTGGTCCATTGGTCAAAGGTCAAGGTCACAGGGTACAATTATTTTGTCACAAATTTTGTGTCAGGTCTGTAACTTCTTCATCTATCAATGGATTTCAATATAACTTGCCACAAATGTTCACCAGACAGAGACGATGTGTCGCGTTCAACTCCCAGGTCCATGGGTCAAAGGTCAATGTCACAGGGTACAATTACTTTGTCACAAATTTTGTGTCCGATCTGTAACTTCTTTATCTATCAATGGATTTCAATATAACTTGGCACATATGTTTACCACACATAAACGATGTGTCGCTTTCAACTCCTAGGTCCATGGGTCAAAGGTCAAGGTCACAGGGTACAATTATTTTGTCACAAATTTAGTGTCCGATCTGTAACTTCTTTATATATATATCAGTGGATTTCAATATGATTTGGCACAAATGTTCACCAGACAAAGATGATATGTCGCTTTCAACTCCCTGGTCCATGGGTCAAAGGTCAAGGTCACAGGGTTCAATTACTTTGTCACAAATTTCGTGTCGGGTCTGTAATTTCTTTATCTATCAATGGATTTCAATATAACTTGGCACAGATGTTCACCAGACAAAGATGATGTGTCGCGTTTAGCTCCCTGGTCCATATGTCAAAGGTTACGGACACAGGGTACAATTTACTTGTTTATCTGTGAATGGAAGTAACTTGGCACACATGTTCACCACACAAAGACCATGTGTCAACTCCCTGGTCCATGGGTCAAAGGTCAAGGTCACAGGGTACAATTTTTGGGGGCATTTGTCACGTGACTGTGACATCTCTTGTTTCACATCTATGCCAACAAGTGAGTAGACCTAGATCAGACGGCTCCTGCAAAAGCCGTCTGATCAAGGTCTACTAAGTTTGCTTATAAAATTATCATAGATGTGGCTCTAAAGTTTCGTCCAATACCATACATTCCTCTATACGTGTGCCATTATAAAACATTAGTATATAAATATAAATGTTGTCGTTATTCCTGAAATGAATATTCAACTAGCTCCTATAAACGCATTTTCACGCCTTAACAAACAGAGTAGACCCATATCAGACGACTCCTATAGCAGCCGTCTGATCAGGGTCTGCTCTGTTTGATTAAAGTAGAGTATAGATATGATTTTACAGTTTCGCCTTAGCCAAAATGCCATGTGCCCTTATGCCACAATAAAAATGATGTGATTAATAGTCATGGTGTTCAGCAGGAAAAATATTAATAGTGCATATGCAAAGCTGTTTGTAACACTATCCAGTATTTACATATTATGCTTGCATTTCATTCCAACTGTCTCTCTTATTCGCAAATCGAACAAAAATATCATGAACATATTTTTCTACAACACCTTCATCTGAAAATATGCTATCTATAAAGATTGGTGGAAAACAGTCAAAACACTGAATTCTCCAGACGGTAAGTATGTGGTCCATTCGTTGAAGGAAAATGGTAATGTCATTACAGATAATACAGAGGATGTAAATCTACTTAATGATTCCTTTCAGACACAAACAATTACAACAAATGTTAACACGCCCTCTCCATTTATTGTTCCAGTACTCGACAACAATACACTCCAACCGCGTTTCGTCACTCATGTTGAAGACACATTGGTTATTAAATATATTAAAGCCGGAAAAGCACCATGACCGGACCAAATAAATAATTGAACCAAACTGAACCAAATTTCCCCACCTTTGGTCAGTCTATTCAATAGTTGTATCTCATAAAAAATGTTCCAGGCAATCTGGTAAACTGCTTTTGTAACGGCTATGTTTATAAAATACCAGCAATATAGACCAATTTCGTGGCTCAGTGTTGTAGGCACTTCTTTTCAAACACATATTTATTTGTTTAGAGAAAACAGTCGTTTGACTGCATATCAGTCTGGCTTAATTCTTCTACTGTTAATTAACTTACATATCCCTATTATACATTTTGTAAAGCCTTAGATATGGCTTAAGATGTCAGGGTCGTTTTCTATGACATCAGCAAAGCTTTCGTTCGGGTCTGGCACAATGGTCTTCTCGCCAAATTCAAAGCTGTGGGACTACCTGATGACTCTATCTGTCTAATGGAAGAGTGACAGGCGAGATGCGTTGTTTACTTGGGGCTATGTATAACTAGAATAAAATTTAAGGAGGGGTTCAACAAGGATTGATTTTAGATCCTCTGCTCTTTTTAATCTACATCAAAGATATACAACCCAGTATCCAGTCTTTTGCCGATGACACGAGTCTGTTTCTTATACATGTAGTAAACAATAACAATGGCATTAGTAAATCTACGCAAATTTTAAACAAAGATATTGACACAATAACTGCGTGAGTCGATAGATAGTTACGTCCAATGCATCGAAATCAGAATCTATCTTAGTCACACGGAAATCATTTGTTCACCTTTATATATTAATGATCAGCAAATTGTCACATAAGTAGTCACATACATAGTGGTGTGTTGCCATTAAAGCGATTGTATTGTCACATCAATTACAGTAAAGACAAAGCTTGGCAGCGAATAAATCTAAGATATTTGAAATTAGGTCAAGGTCAAGGTCACTATTTTGACAAGTTGACCATCATTGAAAAACTTTAACATTTTGTCGTAACTTCTGAACCACATATGCTAGACAAATCATATATGATATGGAGATAGCTTTGGTGAAGGCCTTTCATTTGATACAAGGATACATAAAATGTGGTCATGGTCAATGTCACTAACCTTAACATTTTGCTATAACTTCTAATCCACGAACGCTAGGCAATTCACCTATGGTATTCAGATAGCTTTGGTAAGGACCTTACAGATGACATAAGGATACCTGAAATCATGTCAATGTCAAGGTCACTATTTTGACATCTTGACTGTCTTTAAAAGTTTGTTACAACTTCTGAACAACATAGGCAATTAATATATAGTATGCAGATAACTTGGATGAAGGCCCTTTACTTGATACAAGGATACATGAAATCAGATCAAGGTCAAGGTCACTATTTTGAAAAAAATGCCGTTTTTAACAAACTTTAACATTGCTATAACTTCTGAACTACAAATGCTAGGCAATTTATCTTTGGTATACATGTGGCTTTGGTAAAGTCCTTTCAGTTGATATAAAGATATTTGAAATTAGAGATCAATGTCACTATTTTGACAAGTTCGTCATCATTGAAAAGCTTCAACATTTTGTCTTAACTTCTGAACCACATATGCTAGACAATTCATATTTGGTATGGAGATAGCTTTAGTGCAGGCATTTCATTTGATATAAGGATACATGAAATTAGATCAAGGTCAAGGTCACTATTATGAAAACCTGGCTGTTTAACAAACTTTAACATTTTGCTATAATTTCTGATCCCCGAACGCTAGGTAATTCACCTTTGGTATCCAAATAGCTTTTGTAAGGACCTTACAGATGACAAAGATACCTGAACTCCGGTCAAGATCAAGTTCAATATTTTGAAAACTTGGCTGTCATTAAAATGTTTATATTTGGTATGCATATAGCTTGGTTAAAGTCCTATTATTTGATACAATGATACGTGAAATCATGTCAAGGTCATTGCTTTAAATCTTTGCCGTTTTTTTTAACAAACTTTAACATCGCTATAACTTCTAAGCAACACATGCTAGGCAATTCATCTTAGGTATACAGATGGCTTTGGTAAGGGCCTTTAAGTTTATATAAAGATATTTGAAATTAGGTCAAGTTCAAGGTCACTATTTTGACAAGTTGGCCATCATTGAAAAACATGGGTAAGGACCTTACAGACGACACGAAGATGCCTGAAATCAGGTCAAGGTCAATGTCATTATTTTGAAAACTTGGCTGTCATTAAAAATGTATAACTTCTGAACTACATATGCTAGATAAATTATATTTGGAATGCTCCACCAGTAATTAGTTTGACATCGTGAATTAACTGAAACTGTGTTGAAGTGACCTAAAAACCTATATAAAAAGCATTAGGTTAACACAAAAAATCCGGCTTAATGTGGTTTCCGCATTTTTTACTTGTATATGAATGATCAGCAAATTGTCGCATAAGTAGTCACATCCATCGTAGTGTGTTTCTAAGAAGCGATTGTATTGTCACATCGATTACAGTAAAGACAAAGCTTGGCTGCGAATAAATCTAATGCCAAAACTGAAATGCACATTTGGTAGAAAGCCGCTTGAGGTCATGTATGCATATATCCATCGAATAGGTTCTGTACAACACGGCAGTTTTTGGCAAACTGACCAATCAAATTCCAAAGATTTACTCTGACTGGTAATAAATGCATATATCCATCATTCGACCACTTTTAGACGTGGTTGGGATAACTGTATGGACTTCGATGGACTTCGAAAAAGCCGAACTGGACAAGATTGAAAATGAAGAAACACACATTGCACATGGTGATTCTAAACTAATATCATTGGATAACCTGAACCTAGACATTCGTAAAGAAAGCCTGGAAAATAGAAGACAAAACACAAGCTTATCGGTCCATGGTATTCCATCTAGTTATCTACTTGACCCTAATACATCCTCTAGTGGGCGCTATTATCCAAGTATAGTCTTCGAAACTCAGACAGCATTCGGATACAAGCCACTAAGACGTATTTGTATCAGAATTCTGTTCCCTCTTCATCCAAACTAATATGGGTTGACACTTCATATGAAGTCAGAAACAACTCTCTTCTACGCTAGAGACCTTCAAAGAAGCTCCACATTGACTTAAAACATATACCCTAGATTTATAAAGGAGAACGATGTGCTCAGACTCATCACACAGTGTTGCAGTTCCTTAACCCTTCGCTTGCTATTCACGTCAATATGCCTACCTGTAAATAGTGAATACCCAGATGAGACAGCTCCTACAGGAGCTGTCTCGTCAGGGTCTGCACTATTTACAAGTTGATTGTGCAACCAGTGCACTCCACAGCAGTGATTGCACAGCGAAATACTTGTACACAGTGAAGATATATGTAATTATACAACAGGGCATGGGTAAAGAAGGAGAAATTTATTTTAAAATTCAGCAAGAGAAGGGTTAAATGAAAACCCTTATCTCAGTAGATTCATCCCACTGCAGCTGTGGAGGTATTGAGATTTTTTATCATGTCTTCCTTGTCCATTTTATACTGCCAACGGGTCATACTTTAGAGAAACTTTCTCTCGGTATTCGATGGTTTCCTTGCATAACATTTTGTTTGGAGATGAATCTCTACCTAACACTAATTTTAGGTTGTTCGGAGCAGTTCAGTTGTCCATTAAACAAACAAAACGATTCGGTAACAAATTTACTGACGTTTTCCAAATATTACTTTATAATTGCCCACAACATTATTTTCACAGTGATATCCGTCCATCCAGCCCACCAATTTTACTTGTCTAAAGTATGTATGCGCGTATGTTTTTTTAGCTCGCCTATTTGAAAAATAGGGGGGCTTATGGAATCACCCCGGCGTCTGCATCTGCGTCGGCGTCGGCTTTTGGTTAAAGTTTTGAGGTAAGTGTTGAAATGCACTAATACTACATGGAATATCAAGTTGTTGGAATATGTGGCTGATCTACAAAGAGATATCCAAAAACAAGACTCGATAACGACCGCTGTCTTTCACCCTTTAAGTCTCATCATTGTCGTCTGCTGGACACATTTCTGTCTGCTTTATATTTTAGAGTACCGCTTGTTACTTTTCATTATAAAACAATAAACAATATGTATGTTCGGATCCTGGTAAGACGGTGTCTCATCTGGATGTAAACTGTTCGCATATGATATCACTGACTGCACTAATTGCCATGGTATGCGTTTTGTTAACATAAAATACATGAATATGGACGGTAAAAATAGAATTGATGTCAGGCAGGAAATATAAAAATGACATGCGACAGTGCACAGCGACATCAGAAGCACAAATGAAATGCGCGCTTGCACACGATCATTATAGAATGACCCTTGTCTGTTTCACACAAACATCATTTCGACACTAGATGGTTATGTAGTGTTCGAGGGTGTAGAACGTGAGTTGACATGTTTTGAAATTTGGAATAGTCGTCCATCTGACAACTCAGCGTTGAGAGGGCCGAGCAAGTGTTAGGTGCTCTTGTTGCGGCCGCTGAAAGTCGCCCCGTACTTCAGTATATTTTCTGGTCCTTCGGGATCATTAGTTTTGATGTAATTACTTATAAAAATTGAACATCGCTTAAGCCGATGCTAGGAGGCGTGAGCAGTGTTGCACTTTTAATAACTCAATAAAACTGAGTCTGCAATTTTCTCTTTTCGCATTGCTGCTTTTTATATCTCCTACTTTCAGAATTGATATCCACAATGTACAGTTTATCCGTTACAAAATGTGGTGTCTCAGAGAATGTTTAAGTTACGCTGTCAATAATATGGCAATCAAAGGTGACAGCTGGAGGAAAACTGTTCTTTCGAACCCTGTTGTTGGTCCATAGCTATTCCTTGCCATAATAGGGAGTCTTATACAGTAGTAGCTGTCTTAAGCGGCCATTCTATTAACCACTTGTCATACATACACATAATTAGACCTCTTTTTGAAGGTTGCTAAATACAGGTTCTACTGTATAGCAAAGGAATACATTCGACTCCAAACGGTAATATTCTGCCTTTAATTAGCCATTTGATTTTACGATAAGCATATAGTACTATTAGGCTTAACCATTACAACGCTGAGTTTCCAGATGTGATAGTGGACTATCCAATGCCGGTGGTTCTGGAACGTTAATGTTTCCATAAATTGTAAAATGTGGCAAACGGTGTAGGCCCTGAACAGAGAGCTCCACTAGGAGCCCTCTGATGTGGGTCTACACCGTTAGCAACGAATAATTAACTCGGTTCCTATAAGGGTTAAAAATCTAATTTTGCTGCTTTATAGCCAAGCACGAGAGCCTGAACTTTTCGTTGATATGGGGAAAAACAAACAGTAACAGCCATTACTGGTTTACTTTTACAATAACCATATTAGAGTGTTGAATCATTTATCTTCCGTGAAGTTTAGGACATGATTGGCTTGTCACGATAATAATCAGAATTAATTCCTGAAGTGTAAGGTTCTTTAGAAAAATAGGCCCGTTTTGACCGCAGAGAACTATCACATAAAAGACGCACTCAAATTAGGACTGTAACAAGATTTATGCCTTTTATCAGTGATTGAGATGAATGGCGAAGAAAAGTAGCTTCAAATGCAAATATGCCTCACGGAGAACTGCCGACGATGTGTCCCTCTGCGGTAGAAAATTCTCTCTCATTCCTTTATCTCGCATTTCATTGTTGTTTCTGCCTTCAATAATTCCACTGAAAAAAATCAATAGCTATAAATCTCCGTACCGCTATGAGCTTTGTTTAATAATCCTACCACAAAGTCCCCGTGTTTATATTCGTTCATGTTCTACAGATAAAGGTGCGTACCTAAATACTAACATCGTTATTTCTCCATAAAACCCTATACTGTGACCACTCTTTAGAATCGTCTCTTCGAGACGATTCTAAAGAGTGGTAACAGTACATAGTTTGGTGGAGAAGTAAAGGAGCTATTGTCGAACATGTTTAAATTAACGCGTCTTATCTAGACCTCTGTGTTCAGGTTCAGGTTAAAGACTTTCATTGAGGCTGATTTCTTTTTACTTTTGAAATTTGTCTAACAGAACAAACGTCTAAAAGCAACGATTTTAACACTTAAACGGTTGACAAAAAGAAAGCCATAATCAATATGACTGCATCGTGAATAAAGATTCTAACCTTTTACTTGACAACTGAGATTGTTCTTACCATATGCAAACGGCTTGGAGACAAGACAGAGCGTAACTGTTTCTTAAAGGCTCTAAGCAGTTTGTCATCCAGTCCTTGAATAAACAGTACATGTTGTTTGTCACTTAGTCCCTGAATAAACAGCACATGGATGTTTGCAACTCACTCACTGAGAAACATTACATGCCTGTTTGCCACCCAGTCCCTGAATAAACATAACATGCATGTTTGCCACTCAGTCCCTGAAAAGCAGTACATGCCTGTTTGCCACTCAGTCCCTGAGTAAACAGCACATGGCTGTTTGCCACTCAATCCCTGAGTAAACAGTACATAGCTATTTGCCACTCAGTCCCTGTATAAACAGTACATGACTGTTTGCTACTCACTCACTGAGAAACATTACATGACTGTTTGCCACTCAGTACCTGAATAAACAGTACATGGCTGTTTGCCACTCAGTCCCTGAATAAACAGTACATGGTTGTTTGCCACTATAAAGAAAGGCTATCAAATCTAAAATCTCTCCAAGCGCACTGTGGAATGTCAGGAATCAATTTGCAAATCTTAAAACGAAATTGCACATCTGTAAATTTACTAAGTACAACAGGTCCTGTCTTAAACGACCTTTCATTTATTGAATATAAACAGCATGTGGTCTCTTACTGTAAGGTAGAACTATAACAGAAATACAGAAAGCCCCAATAGCTGTCGCTTAAGACAATTTCTACTGTACATGTTATATTAAAAACATGAAGATAAGAACATTTGATTACAGCGATTGTGCGGGTTTCTTTCTTGTTAATTATAAAGAAATTGCTACTTTTAATCCATAGTGTGTGGGAACCGAGTCTACCAGTCCGTTGCAAACGGTGAGTATCCCCCATATCGAGGGATTCCCAATGAAGCTGCAATGTTTGCAATACAAATTATATTAATTTTCTTGAGTGATGACTTTTGATACATTTCTTTGTTTAATTAATATTCAGAAACTGAATAACCAGTTTAAATTATTCAACAGCTTAACCCTTTCCTCTGTATAAGCACCTGTTCATGCATTTGCGGTTCCTATAGGAGCCGTCTGATCAGGGTCTGCTCTGTTTGCTTTTGACAAGATAAAGTTTAGATTCTGCAGTTTGTGACAAAGCAAAAATTCCTTTGAAAAATTTATATTGTAATAATTCAGACAATAAATATTCATGATGTCATTATTTCTTACATGAATATTCATAGAGTAAAGGGTTAAACAGTTTGGAATCTGGTGATACGCCGCGTCACTCGGCGTCTCAACTCGACCACTTGAAGCCGACAAAATAAAATCCAAGCGCCCCAAACTTTAATAACCCATTTTCCTAATAGGCTATTTTAGGCACAACATCTGAATAAATCTACTGAAAATGAGCATTTACTAGAAAAAAGGATAAAAACATTGAATTGTGTTGTTTTGAAACCATTGTGATAAATAGAGCATTTGCTCCTATGGAGAAAATGCTCTATTTATCACAATGGTTTCAAAAAGTGACTTTTACAGAGGCGTAGAAAGGCGTCAGTATGAGGGAATGGATTAATTCGGCTCCAAATGTTACAAAACGTCAATTTAGGGACATTTTAATTTATTTTAGACATATGTCATGAGCCGAACGCCTGTGATCTCGACCTAAACTGTTCGTAAAGGGTAATCCCCCAGCCCGCAGCGGGTTAAAGGTTAAAGCCAGTCATCTTTTTTATTACGAATTATCTCGTTTGGCCATGAAAACTTAGTCAAGTATCATTACCAGACCAAATCAAAGTAGGCTTCAAGATATTTGTTGATTATCTCTCAAAACATTGTACTAATTTTGAACTAAAATGTTTTGCTGGTGGTAATTGAGGTGAGTGATACAATGTGGTCATAACGCTCTTGTCACGTCTAACAAACTCAGTAATTCACAGTGGGTCACCATGAAAAAGTCACCCATTTATAGATTACTATTGCTGGGGGCGTAACTGTACAGGGTGTCTCAGAAAAAAATCAGCCGCAAGTCAATTCCTTATTACTCTAAATATATTCAACCGATAGAAAAATTTAACATACCAGTTTATAGGTACAACAGTTGTCCACATTTGTGTAAAATTACAGCTCAAACGCTTTTATAGATTTTGAGATATTGCGTACATACGAGCGTACTGAAGATATCCTGTTTTCATTTTTCCCAGAAATTGGATTTTCGTCACATATTTACCCTGTTTGCCCAATATCACTCTTTTTGTACCCATAATAATACTTACCCTTTCGGTGCCAATGTCGCCTGTTGGCACCATTGAAACCAGTGCAGTCCCAAGTCAGATGACCTGGGACTTCATTGTTTTCTGTATTATTTTAGCCCAAGTTTACGGGTTTTTAAAAACAAATATTTTACTAATATATCTTTATTATTTAGTTTAGAAATATGAAATTATTATTGCAGACGACACTTTTGAATTTGGCACCAAAAGAGTTAATGGCATTTGGTAGAGGGTCTTCCTGGTGGAAACGGAACATTATACAAATGCATTTTACGTCAAGTGATTTATAAACTGCATTACTGGTATAACGTGTTACATGCAATGCTTTAAGTATTTCTGTGATACAAATTTATTAGGATTCCAGTTAATTAAACGAGATCACATTTGATGGACTTGTTAAGCTGTTATATTTTCTTTTACATGTTATATTTTACAAGTGTATTACAGAACTTAACAATTGTTACAAGTTAATTTGTTTTAATAAACATTGGTGACACATTTTGTGATGAATGCATGAGATAAAATGCCAAGTTCTTAAAACTCAGTGTACTTACATGTATTACATCCATACTCCTGGGGAAATTAAAAACAGGATGCCTTCAGTATGTACGCAATGTCTCAAAATCTATAAGAACATTTAAGCTGTACTTTTACACAAATGTGAACAACTGTTGTACCTAAAAACTGATATATACAATTTTTCTGTCGGTTGAATAGATTTAGAGTAATAAGGACTGGAAATTGAGTTGCATTTGTTCTGGAACATCCTGTACATTGTATTTAATATTGTTAGTGACTTCAAGATATTCATTCACGGTTTTCTTCAGACAGCGATGGGTACTTGAATTTCAAAGGACCATACAAATTACTTCGAGATAACAGAGGTTCGAGTCTAAACAATTTCTCAAGTTTAAAGCTTAATGCAGGTCTAAAGTTAAGTTGAAAACTCCTGTAGCATTAAACTGGCACGTGTTTCTAGATATGCATAATAATATATTTTAAAACAATTCTGTATTGTAAATTTTGAAATGACAGAACTTCATCGAAGTTCGAATTATCAGAGTTCGAGATATCGAAGTTCAACAGTAAAGTATTTTGATGCACTATGCCGAAGCAAGCAGAACAAAGAAATATTTAAACCAATCAAAAAGGCTATTAATATTTAGCATGTTGCGAGAGGATGACTGATTACCAATGCAAACAGTTTGGATCCAGATGAGACGCCGAGTAACTCGGCGTCTCATCCGGATCCAAATTGTTTGATACGCCGGTTGTGTTGTTCAACGGAAATGCAAAATAAATCAACTGTGAAATTAGATGATGCTTTGTACAAAAATAAGGTTTGCTCAGTAGGCTAAATGTTTGATGTTACAATATACAGTGAAACCTCGATAACTCGAAATCGGATAACTCGAACTTCGGGGTAACTCGAACTTAAAGTCCGGTCCTTCCAAAATTAACGATACAGAATTGTTCTAAACTGTTTCACTGCGTATATCTATAAATACATCTGACAGCTTAATGCAGGTCGAAGGTAATGCTGAAAGCTCCTACAGGAGCTTTCAGAATTACTTTCGAATTGCATTAAGCTGTGAACTTAAGAAAACGTCCAGAGAATAATTTGGATGACTCGAACTTCTGTTATCTCGAACTTATATGTATGGTCCCTTAGGGTTCGAAATATCGAAGTTCAAATGTACTTTGTTTGCATATCCTGAGTCTTGTCAACACGTTATATATGAGTGCAGTTGTTTATTGAAAAGCATAAAATTTGGCCAGCACAAGCTATAGCCAGTTTATCTACCAAAGTGCTAGCAGGATGGCAAACAATTTGAATCCTGATGAGATGCCTAGTTACTCGGCATTTCGTCTGGATTCAAACTGTTTGCATATGTAGATAATCTTTCATCAGCCGACAGTAGACTAAACGTTTATATTCAGGCCACGCAAGTAATGCAATTCAGACAATTATCAGACAACTGTTGAGGCGATCGAGATCTCGTGGTTATACATTCTGTCTGAATATATAGTTTGTTTCTTTTGAAGCTTGTAGATACGTCAGTCTGAGTATGATAATATTACTCGGTCTATACAAAATCAAAAATGATGGAGATCTAATTATCATATTTCGTGTTGCCAATCAAGGACTGACCAAACCAATTTGTATATATTTATTCTTTGCAAGCTAAGTAAATTGTTTCCGCCTAGAAAATTATCGCCAGCTGATAATTTTCTTAAATTTCTCTTCAAATATACAGGATGTCAAAAACTTTGGATCCAGATGAGACGCCGAGTTACTCGGTGCCTCATCTGGATCCAAATTGTTTGCATAGGAAATCCCGTATTCGCTAGCGTGCAAAGTGTTAATTATGTCCAGCCAAGAAACGAGTTAGTCCAAGGTCTTATAGCTATACAAATCAACGTATCGTTTAAACTTCGTGTGCTATGTTATTAACAAAGCCATTGTGGACAGAGGGGTGGACAACGGGCAGACAATCAATCACTCGAAGGAAACATAGTCTGGACCTTAAAACATATTCATATGTTTTCCATACTGTTTGCAGCTGTAGATATTGTCCAGGGTACAGACGAACCTGTCTTAAGCAGTCATTCATTTATTGAGCATAGTATAGTTCGATTTCGAGTGCTAAGCCGTGACTGCACTTTTCTATTTATAAAAGTTGCAACCATTCTAATTTATGGGTAAGTGGACAATGGTTGTCACAAGAAGCTCGTAGTAATCTATACAGTTAAACCTCTCTATAACGTCCACTAAATTACACCAAGTATTTTGTGTTAAAGGCAGGTGGCTGCTTAAAGCAAGGTGAAAGTAAAACAGCACGCTCCTATAGGAGCGTTCCGTTTTACTTTCACCTTGCTTTAAGCAGCCACCTGCCCTAAATACCAACTAATTAACACCGTTTAGTGGCCGTTATAGAGAGGTTTTACTGTATATGCTTATTACTTGTCTGTATTACCACAGGTAACTCCGGAACAAATACATGGTTTGTGACGCGTTTTACCTTTACGGGTGGACCGGTCCTAAAGGTCACAGCTCACGGGTCAAAATCGAACTATAGTCGTATAAGGCACGTGGTTGCTTAATGCGGGACAACACTTATGTAGAAAGCTCCTTTAGGAGATTTATGTATTACTTTGACCTGTATTAAGCTACCATTTGCCTTACAGACCCATACTCAGACCTCTTTTCGGTGGCCGCTAGACAAGATCTACTTCATACCTAACTTAACCCTTTCCCTCATATTGACGACTTTTGACGACTCTGTAAAAATCACTTTGTGAAACCATTGTGATAAATAGAGCATTTGCTCCTATAGGAGCAAATGCTCTATTTATCACAATGGTTTCAAACTACAAAATTCTAAAATTTTCCTTTTCTCTAGTTAAAGCTCCTTTTCGGTAGATTTATTCAAAGAGGTTGGGTCTAAAAATAGCCTATGAGGTAACGGGTTAAGCTAACTGAGACCAAACCTATGTAAGCCCTGGTGCTACCTCCGACTTCCTTCTCCTGCATTCTGACTTATTTTTCTGACTCCTGATTTCCTACTTCTGACTTCTTATACTAAGTAAGATGATTATTTGAACATAATGTAGATCTAAATATGTTGTTTATTGTTTACCTAATTAATAAGTAAACAGGTTTACTGTTGATCAAAATACTACTTGGTGGCAAAGAATATCTAACAATACTTGACGGTTCTGGAAGCAAAGTTGTCGACATCAACATCAATAGTTCGTTTGTTTTGGGTTGTTTGTTGTTGTTGTTTGTTTGTTTTTATTCTGGAACATTCTACACGCATTTGGATAATTACATGATAGGATATTTCCGCATTACTTTTGCCCCGGACTAACCAACCACCTGTTTTTAACACGCCTATGTTCAATAAAAGCATGAGGTCTAAGTATGGGTCTGTAAGGCATGTGGTAGCTTAATGCAGGTAAATAGTAATACAGAAAGCTCCTATAGGAGATTGAGCTTTCTGCATTACGTTTGCCCGGCATTCAGTAACCATCTGCAGTTTAAGAACCCTACATTCAATAAACAAATGTTCGCTTAAGACGGGTGTCTACTTAACTGGTGTTATTAGCAATAAAGAGTTTTAGTGAACAATTTATAAACGGTCTCCAACCGATTCAGGACGAGTCAAAGTAGTCTAGGAAATTATGGCTTAAGTCTCAGGCGAGCAAAACTAATAGTTCAAGTCTACCTTAAATCTAATAAATCCTTCTTAAATTTAAAAATCCCGGAAACCAAATACATTGAATTGTCATGAGATTTCCGATTAAACATAAAGAATCGTACGGCCAATGACGTCTGCGACCAATTTGGCTCGAAGTGAGACGTTTAATGAATGGGCGTCGCACTGGCTAAAACATATTCGGCATTTTATAAGAGCATAGCTTGCAGTACGCTCTTACACATGTGCGTAACATCAATCTTAACCCTTTCGGGGCCCCCAAATTTCTAACTGTCGTCTGCAATCCAAGTTTGTTAAATCATTCAGTAAAATAAGGAAATGAGATACATAAATGCAAATTTCAAAGGAATAAAGCACATATATGGAAATAGAGATTGAGAAAATAGTGAAGTCCCTGATCAGACGCCGCCTTGAAAATGCGGCGTCTGATCTGGGACTTCACTATTTCCCGTGGTGCATTTATGCGACTGCGGCGGTGAAAGGGTTAAAGGTGAACCATTATTCCCCTTTTTTCGTTTCCTTTTCTCTAGTAAAATTTAATTCTACCGCTTTATTCAAAGAGGTTGGGTTGTTTAGCCTCTGAAGGGATGGGTTAAATTTCTTTATTCGGTTAATTTGCTGTGAAATAATACTAAAATATACTCCAAAATCCACCTACAGCTATCTAGCATAACAATATTTTCCGGGGGAGAATGCCCGCGGACAATCTCTAGCAATCGTAACGGTGTGTACGTTACATTTGGATCGAGCTACGTTCCTGATTTACATTGTAGCTTTACGAAGAACAAACATATTGTCTTATTGAAAATAACTAAGTATCCGAAAAGGGATCAACGTGCGAAATGACACACACTGAGACACATTTAACAGACGGCAACTTGCTCAGTAAAATACTAAACAATGCAATATTTAACATAGTCTACGTATAAGAGTCAAGGCAATTGAAAGGCAAACGTTTAAAATGATTGTTGTGGATATGTAAATTAAGAATTTTGATCGAAAAGCAGCAAACGCCTGTTTGTTAATTAATTTAACCCATTCCCTTATATTGACGACTTTTGACGACTCTGTAAAAGTCACTATGGGAAACCATTGTGATAAATAGAGCATTTGCTCCTATAGGAGCAAATGCTCTATTTATCACAATGGTTTCAAACTACAAAATTCTTAATGAAGAAAATATTCCAAAAAGGGAATTAACATAATACATAAATACTTGAATTGATTGTACAAAATTCTTAATTTTTCCTTTTCTCTAGTTAATGCTCCTTTTTGGTGGATTTATTCAAAGAGGTTGTATCTAAAATTAGCCTATGAGGTAATGGGTTTAGACGCCTATGTTCAATAAATAAATGGCCGCTGATGACAAGTTCTACAGTAATTCTCAGACCGAGGTAAAACCTCGTAGACATTTACAAATAACTTGTATTATGCAATAAGGACAGATTAAGAACTGCACTGACATATTCTATAAGACTTATAGCTAGACTGTTGGACTTTGTCAGTACGTATACGTTTTGGCAGTTTTATCTCTATTTTACGATACATTGTCATGAAACAAGGAATAGCAATCCAATATGGAACTGTTTGAACCGAACGCAGCATGGGGAATGCGATTGTACTGAGGGCAAGTATCTCTATACGGGGATAAATATATCTATCAATTTGGTTTACTGTGTGGAAGACTTGTTTGATTTCGTTATGTAACAGCACGTGTAGTTAAAACCGCTTCGACTTCAAACGGATTTTGAATAAAAAATAGTCTGACAAGAATGCATATAACAAGTTTGTTACTAATAAAGTTTTATAATTACCTTCCGAGATGTATTCTGAGCACAGAAATACGTGCGTAAACATTTGCTTAAATATACAATTAGAGTCAGGCAAGAGAGGCCACTCACAAACGCACAGCCACCCCAACAGCACCTGGTCACAACAAATAAAGTGCAAACGTACACACGCACACAAACACTCACAAACCGTAAATACACCACACAAACACACATATTAAACACAACCACACACACATACACACGCACATACCATACAATTCACACCCACACACAAAGAGCACACATGCAAGTACCACACAGCCACACTGCACCACAACATAGCACAACACAACGCATCACAACACAACACGACACACTACAACATACACGACACATCAAAACACAACCCGACACGACACACCATACCACACACCACACCATATCGCACGACACGGCATCGCACCGCACCACTCACAGCCACACCACAATACATAACACCACATACCACACCGCATGCCTCAAACCACCACATCACATCACAAACAGACACACCACATCACCACGACACACATCAACACTGATGTTTTAAAGTGTTTCCATTTAACACATAAATAACCAGACAGGTAAATATGACAGCACTATACCTGTTTTAACCTTTATGCCTGCTAAGCTAATTATTTTTAGTAATTTTTCAACATTAAATTTATAATCAGTTTGTCATCAAAATACAACGGGAATTTCAAAGAGTTTGAATGCTGATGAGACGCCAAGTTACTCAGTGTTTGCATACTCACACCCGTCAGTTGACTCCTGATGAGACGCCCAGTTACTCAGTGTTTGCATACTCACACCCATCAGTTGAATGCTGATGAGACGCCAAGTTACTCAGTGTTTGCATACTCACACCCATCAGTTGACTCCTGATGAGACGCCAAGTTACTCAGTGTTTGCCTACTCACACCCGTCAGCAGGCTAAAGATTAAAGAGACGAAGCTATATATTCTAATCTGGCAAAATGTATCTATGAATTTATAATCCGACTAAATCTGAACCACGCGCCCTAATATCGTGAATGAGTTAATTCCCATTGGTAAACCCTCTTCCAATATCTTAATTATCCAAATTCATGATTCTTAAGAGGCAGTTCTTTTAATCATTTGAAATATTCGATAAAGATCACTTTCTATTCAGTAGGGATTTTAAAACGTCAACAATCATCCATATAACTGCTATTGTCAGTAGAATTTTAAAACGGCACCCGTCATCCATATAACTGTTAATTTTTAAGTGGAATTTAATCAAAGCGTTGCAGACACTGCAGTATTCTTTGCATGGGAACAATGTTTTGAAAATCAAATTTCTGATATTTGGCATAAAATAGCGGGGATTAGATCTAACACTCTTTCTAGTGAGTGATTCAGTTGCAGCTGACATTTCGGCCGTTCCCCGCTCTGCTTAGCAAACTTACCACTCAATGTTGTAGGTTTGATTATCTAATCGCTTGCATAAGGTCATCCGCACTTCTTTATTCATTGATTATCCTCCAGCAGAATAATTTCATTCATATAATGGTCACGTGATTTCGCCTTGAGCCCAATATTTGTATTTTCGTGCGCACTCCTTACACATGGCTATATTTTGTGGACTTTCTTACACATACTAAACCAAAGCTAACGCTATATCAGAAATATATACCTTGATCGTTTCCGGATGTTTTGTTCATAAACACCTTTTGAATCTATCGAATGCACATCAATAACTTGTACTAGACTGCCATGCGGAATGGCGGTTGTCGGGTCGGCGAGGGTAGCATATGGCCGACGCGAGTATACACCTATAACTTTGTATTCTTTTGCTTACACAAAGAATACAAAAACGGAACCCATCATTCATAAAACTGTTATTACCAGTAGAATTCAATAAGGATTTCGGCAAAAGCCGAAACCCTAAAAACGGCACCCGTCATTCACATAACAGTTATTGTCAGTAGTATTTATCAAACCTATTATTGTTACACGAAGTACACAATTCTTGACAGCAGTTTGTTCTATTTCAACTCTTTATTCCATCCTCACAGTCACAGATAACGAGCGTATTTCAGATACTAAATTAACCATTTCTCAGCCACACCCAACGTTGTTACCATCCTTTAGATCGTCTTGAAGAGACGATTAAAAAATGGTCATACATGTAACACAGGATTTGATGGAGAAATGCTGGAGCCATTTTTGAAAATTGTTTAACTTATGCTTCTTATGTAAAGCTTCTGAAAAGGTCATAACTGCTTATAACATACTGCAATAACTTTTAAAGGCTTTGATTTATTTGCGCCAATTTTAACATCGTTTCAGATGGTGTCGTTTTGCAATAATTAAAGTCAGTATGTAAATGAAAACATGTGCGATTCAAAACGTTGCTAACTGACTTTTTAAAAAGGTTAAATTAGTATACATCAACTAAGACCAAAAGTTGTACACATATTCATATGAAAATAATGCTTACAACAAATTTTCCAACATTATATAATTATATTACCGACGTTTGAATACTGCTTAATCCTTAGAAAAGCGCCGATCTTTTTAGAGACGAAACACTGCGGAAATGAACGGACATGTTCGGCGAAGCTCCGATTGACTCCGAATCTATTTCGGAACAGCGACTAGAACGTCACATACGTGCTCACAATAACAGCTGACACAACAGGTCAGTTAAAAACGCGAAAGAGAATTCTATCGTGATACAGTTTACATACAAGTACAACGAAATGATTTTGCAAGTTTCCGGTGAGTAATGGACACGTTTCCGCTGGTTTCCTCTGGTTTCCGCTGTTTTCCGCAGCTTTTCCCAATACAAACAACTATTTCCTTACCATGCTCGTTAGCACGAAGTTCACATAGATTCAGATTCTGAAGTCAATTGCTATGCGGTGTTTTCGAAAATATGAGCAGAATACCTAATAGATGATTAAAGTGGTTTATTTCTTATGTCAGCAATTTAACGTTTAGCCTGCTTATCAAAATGTTTACTCAGACTTTCACCAACTCCATGTTAATTACACAGTGCATGGTTATTAACACTTACAACGCTGAATTTTCCAATGGAATATTCCGAAATTCAAATAGGTCAAGCTTATGGTGAATATTTAGGGATGTTTTCTTAAGAAAAGTGTAACATGACAAACAGTGCAGACCCTGATGAGAGGGCTCCCCTAGAAGCCCTCTCATCTGGGTCTCCACTGTTCGCAAAGGACATTAGTGACTCGTGTCCCGCACTCTAAGGGTTAAGAGTGTCAACCGTTTTGGAGCATGCTTAGACGCCGAGTTACTCGGCGTCTTATCTGGATCCAAACTTTTTGCATAGGTAATCTCGGATCCATCAGCAGCAGGCCAAGGTTAAACAGCTACATTTTTATCCATATTTATAACTAATAACTGATACTAAATCAAACCAACTTGATTACAACAAAAGGCTGGTAAAGTCTTATCATTCCTGAGTTAAATTGTGTTATTTACGGTTCACGTGGTTATTAAATATATATCCGGTATGCGGTGGCCCACAGTGAATAATACAATACCAGGAGATATGCTTATTGACTTGTCTTCTTACAATAAGACTATACAGTACATCATCTCTACTGCGCCCACTCACCTAAATGTCGACTTGTAGGTGAAATAGACACGTGACAGTTAAATGCAGGTCGAAAATAATGCAGGATGCAACTTTCCACATTACTTTATGCTATTCATTCAGTTGCCACTTGCATTTAAGACGTCTATGTAAATTCACTAAGCAGACGTTTAAAACAGATTGACTGTACGCGTAAATTGTTTTGAACTCCGTAATCCAGACTTGTCATTTCTTCAATCAAATAGTTCCCACAAGTGATACTGTCTGTGTCTAACAAGCCAAGTGTGTGTATTTGAGACATTCTAGACAACCCCCTGCTAGGAATCTAAGATGTAATTTCAAATCTTAGCCATTCCCTTGCTATTAACCCTTTCGGCGCCAAATTTCTAATTGTCGTCTGCAATCCAGTTTTGTTTAAATTATTTGGTAAAATAGAGAAATAAGATAAATATATGCAAATTTCAAAGGAATAAAGCACATATGTGGAAATAGAAATTGAGACAAAAAGTGAAGTCCCTGAACATACGCCGCCTTGAAAAGGCGGCGTCTGATCTGGGACTGCACTATTTGTCGTGGTGCATTTATGCGACATTGGCGGTGAAAGGGTTAAAATGGTCGTCTGCTCAGTCTCATATGGGGTTTTAAACATTTCGTTGTTGAATATTCATGTAAGAAATAATTACATGATGAATATTTATCTGCTGTATCTTTAATAGCAGATGTACACAGGATGTTTCGGTACTGGCAGAAACTAAAGAATCACATTTAAATATAGTTTCATAAGCAAACAGAGCAGACCCGTAATAGACGGATCCTGCAGGAGCCGTCTGATCTGGATCTACCCCATTTGCATAGATGTGAAATGGCATTTACCCTTTACTCCATAAATACGCCTTTCTGTGCCTTAACAAAAAATGTAGATCCAGATCAGATTATCAGTGTCTACTCTGTTTGCTTATGATCAAATATAAATATGATTGAATAGTTTATTCCATAGCCAAAAGAAAACCGTGTCTATGTTTTATTATAATATTCAATCTAATTAATATTCAAAATGCTTTCAAATACAAGTCTGACTGCAATGTGCCACACCGACGTTTATGTAAAGACAGGTATTAAGCCTTTCCACGCTTAATATTTCAAATGGACTGATCAAAAATTCAAAAAGGTGAAGCTCAAAGTCAATAGTGCAACAATGAAGAGAGTGTTTCTGTGGAAGCCCTTTCATCTGGGTCTACACGGTTTGCAAGAACTCCATTTCCGCGACCTGACATGCATTTGCAAATGATCCAAATAAGTGACCTAGCAACATGGCGACTGATCTGGATATACACTGTTTGGCACTTAATCAATATTTTCTCAAAAGCTCTATCGAATTCAAAGAAGCTAAACTAAGTGTTGTTATACCTTCTGATCCTTCGAGATCATGAATTTCAATACTTCTTGTTCTAAAAATTGAATACCGCTTAAGCCGGCGCTAGGGGGCGTGAGCAGTGTTGCACTTTCAATTACTGTTCATGAACAGACTCAATAAAACTGAGTCTGCAATTTTCTCTCTTTGTGTTGCAATTTTTGCTCTCGGGGGATCACCCCCTTTCAGAATTTACACTAGATCCAATTAACCCATTACCTCATTGGCCTATTTTTAGATACAACCTATTTGAATAAATCTACCGAAAAGGAGCGTTAACTAGAGAAAAGTATTTTTTTTAGATTTTTGTATTTTGAAACCATTGTGATAAATAGAGCATTTGCTCCTATAGGAGCAAATGCTCTATTTATCACAATGGTTTCACAAAGTGACTTTTACAGAGTCGTCAAAAGTCGTCAATAGGAGGGAATGGGTTAAGGCAGATAGTTTTTACAGCTGGTAAAGGATTAAGCACCATTACCTCATATGCTATTTTTAGATCCAACCTCTTTTAATAGATCTACTTAAAAGGAGCAATTACTAGAGAAAAGGAAAACTTTAGAATCATGTAGTTTTTAAACCATTGTGATAAAAAGAGCATTTGCCCCTATGGAGAAATGCTCTATTTATCACATCGGTTTCAAACTGACTTTTACAGCGGTGTAGATAGGCGTATTTATGGAGGAAAGGGCTTAACCCTTTCCCTCATACAAGCGTGTTTTCACGCATTGGCAAACAGAGTAGATGCAGATCGGGCTGCTCCTAGATGATCCGTCTGATCAGGGTCTGCTCTGTTTGCTAATAGAATTTGATAGATCTGTATTCTAGCTTCTAAAATGGCTACAATGTTCCACCTTCCATATTTCATTATAGATATTCTCTGAATATTCAGTAGGTATTGAAATTTGGTCTAAATATAGAACAGGGAAAGGGTTAAGCACGTGAACATTGTTTCAGTATGTGATACATGTATATTGTTTTATTGATTGTAGCATGCAAAGTAAGATTTTAATTAAAACTATTAAACTAAACTGCAAATCGTTTACGCTATCCAATTTTGATCCAAACTGTTTGAAAATGTCTGCATTTGCAAATAGTGTAGACCCATATGAAACAAACTCCTAGAAGAACTCCTATATGGCCTGTCTCATATGGGTCTACATAACATTATTTGCAATGATAATTTAGTGACTATATTTCATCTACCTTTAGAAGAATTTATCTATACCCATAGATAGTGGTTGGATTTACATTTTGTTATTCAGCCTGAACAGACTAAGTATTTTGCTGACAATGGCGGGTCTATGATCACCAATGTTAACAGTTTGTTAAATCAACCGGTTAACTTGGCGTCTCCTTAGGATCAAACTGTTCGATTTTGTCATTATGTTTTTGGAAGAAAATATTAAAAAAAATAAAAACTGAAGCAGGCGACAAATGTTGCAGACGAAATTACGAAGCAGTGAAAGTGTTAACAGTCGGGGGTTATTTAACATTCAGCCTGCTGTGGGAGGATCAATAATTACATTTGCAAACAGTTTGGATCCAGATGAGACGCCGAGTAACTCGGCGTCTCATCAGGATCCAAACTGTTTGTCTCTATGGCAATAGTTTCTAAAACGTGTGACTGAAGCGGACGTCCGTGAAAAGTTTAGCAAATCACAGACTGGGCACACATTTTTTCTGCATGAGAAAGGTTAAAACTATTCCATTGTTAGGAACCAGTCTGAATCCTGTGCAGACGAAGGCAATTTTGAGTATTGTCACAAGCCAGCAAACTTAATCCTTCTCGTGTTATTAGCGTACATATCTGCATGTGCAAATAACCCATTCCCTCATATTGACGCCTTTTGACGCCTCTGTAAATGTTATTTTTAAACCATTATGTTAAATAGGGCATTTGCTTCACAGACGCAATTGCTCTTTTTATTACAAATTATGGTTTAAAAACTACACAGTTCTAAAAAAATCCATTTCTCTAGTAAATGCTCTTTGTCGGTAGATTTATTCACAATGAGGATGGGACTAAAATAGCTGATGACGCGCTGTCTTATATGGGTCTGCACTATTTGCATTAATTATTCAGTGGCTACATGCGATACATCTTTAGAAAGATTTACCTCATCAATTTCCATAGTGGCTGAATTCACACTATTTAAGTGTTAATGGCGGATCTGTGATTACAGTTTCCAAACAGTTTGGTGAATCCACCGGGAAACTTGGCGTCCCATCGGGATCAAACTGCTTGATGCAGTGATTAGGTTTGTTTAGAGAAAAGGAAGAAACTAATTTTAAAAAAATGAAAACTGAAGCAGAGGAAAATGTTGCAGACAACATTGCGTATCAGTGAAGGTGTTAATAATTGGGGTTTATCCTCTACCGTCTGTAAGTAGATCCATGATTATCTTTGCAAACTGTTTGGATCCAGATGAGACGCCGAGTAACTCGGCGTCTCATCGGAATCCAAACTGTTTGACACCCTTATAGGTAGACAAACTGATTACAGCTTGAATTTTGAAAATGTGGGTGAAAGATACTGTAAAAACAATTGGGGAAGCAGGCTAAAGGTTAAACTGCTATGTGCTGTGCTTCAATTATCAAAGTCTAGGAACAGAAAACTGAATGATATCGGAGGAATGTCGGGTAACTATTTGCATGCTTACGACGACTTAGTAACTACGTGTGGAAACAGTTTGGATTCAGGTTAGGCGCCGAGTAACTCGGCATCTCATCAGGATCCAAACTGTTTGACACCCTAACTTCTTTCTTAACGACTAATATAAACAGTCAACTTTCACAAATGCAGCGGACGGAATAACTTTGCAGGCGACAATTACTTAGTGTGCAAGGAGTTTTATGAATGACCTGAGAGGATAAATGATGACATTTTTTAAATAGTTTCACTCCAAACGAGACGTCCAGTCCCCAGTTCATTTTGCTCCACACTGTTTGTCACACAACGTGTGTGGAACACCCGTGTCATTTTTGTCTAGCATTGATCAGCAAGCAGCTAATTTAAGATTCCTACGTATAAGTATCAACTGATTGCTCAAAACAGATTTTCAGTACAGTAAAACCCCTCTAATGCGACCATCGAAAGAGGTTACATTCTTTGTTAAAGAAGTAGGTGATAGCTCAATGCAGGACGAAAGTTATGCAGAAAGCTCCTATAGGAGCTTTCTGCATTACTTTCGTTATGCATTAAGCAGCCATCTGCTGTTGAGTCATTAAGTGGTCGTTTTAGAAAGGTTTTGTTGTGTAGTAGAATCTGTCTTAAGCGGCCATTCATTTACTGAGCTTAGGAGCATAGAGCCATAGACAGTAGAAGGTTACTTAATTCAGGTCACAGTTCCTTGAAACCTGCATTAACCCTTTTACCGCCGAAGTCGCAAAAATGCACCACGACAAATAGTGCAGTCTCAGATCAGAGGCCGCCTTTTCAAGGCGGCGTCTGATCAGGGACTTCACTTTTTGTCTCAATCTCTATTTCCATATATGTGCTGTATTCCTTTGAAATTTGCATTTATTTATCTCATTTCTTTATTTCACCAAATGATTTAACAAAATTGGTTTGCAGACGACAATTAGAAATTTGGCGCCGTAAGGGTTAAGCTACCACCAGCCTTACATACCCATAATTACATTTTGTGATAGTCGCTTTAGACAGGTTCATCTGTATGCATATCTCATACAGTGTCATGAATGGTAGAGAAAAGCAACATCTTGTTTAGCCTATTTCCTCATATTGAGGCCTTTTGATGCCCCTGTAAATGCCATTTTTGAAAACATTGTGATAAATAGAGCATGCTCTACTTACGATCACAGTGGTTTCAAAACTGCACACTTTTAAAATTGTCCTTTTCTAATAAATGCTCCTTTCAGTAGATTTATTCAAAGAGGTTAGGTCTAAAATAGTGAGTGAATGGCATAACTGTCATTACGTCGCCGGTTTTTATACAGTAAGTTTTATCGGTATGTGGCATTTCATTATTTGATATTGTTCCCATCAACGAACCTTCATCGAATTTCTTTTTCTATTTAATAAGAGAAAAGAATTAATTCTTCTATCATGGGTTTGCTGAACTCTCTAAATTGGAAAATAATTGCTTGCGGCCTTAAGCTATAGAAACTCGAGATTGCGTAACTGATGGTGATTTACAGTGCTATTAGCTAGGGCACACAAATATCTGACACATCTACAATTTTCAAATTCTAAACAGTTGCCTCTCATAGGATTTAATAATCAAACAGGGTCATGGCATTTTGTACACGCCGAGGCTTCACTGTTGATCTCATAAATCATCTCTATGAGAAAGAAAATCCAAAACAAATATGTCATGTCATTTTCTGCTTTGCCAGAATGTAAATTACATACTCAATGCATGGGTTGTTCAGATATGTTTTTGAGGGGCTAATGATTTAATACTGCAGGGGTGGTGGTTCAGCTATATTGGTTTAGCTGTGATGTTGTGGCTGGTGGTTTCGAGATCATGAATTTCAGTACTTCTTGTTCTGAAAATTGAATACCGCTTAAGCCGGTGCTAGGGGGCGTGAGCAGTGTTGCACTTTCAATTACTGCTCATGAATAGACTCCATAAAACCGAGTCTGCAATTTTCTCTTTTTGTGTTGCAATTTTTGCTTTCGGGGGATCACCACCCTTCAGAATTTTAACTGTATTTATTGGGACTGGTGGTTTAGCTTTGTTGTTATGATAGGTGGTTTAAGTGTACATGTTTGGGGCTGGTGGTTTACCTGTGTTGTTGTGAAACTATTAGTTTAGCTGTCTGGTTGGCCTGGTGAATGAACTGTGTTTTATCGGGACTGGTTGTTTAGCTGTGTTGCTTTGTTGTGGTTGATGATTTAGTTGGAATTTTGTGGGGCTAGTGGTTTAGCTGTGTTTCTATGGGACTGTTGGCCTAACTGTGTTTTTGTGGGGCTAGTGGTTTAGCTATTTATTGTGGAGCTAGTGATTTACCTGTGTTTTTGTGGGACTAGTGGCTTAGCTGTCGTTTTGTAGGACTATTGGCTTGGCTGTGTTTCTGTGAGGCTAGCGGCTTAGCTGTGTTGTTTTGGACTGGTGGATTAGCTGTGTTGTATTTAAGTCTACTGGTTGTACTGTGTTTTAGGGGCTGGTGACTTAGCTGTGTTGTTGTGACAGTTGGTCTGGGGTGTTTTGTTGTTAATGGTCGTTTAGCTGTGTTGTTGTGGGTTGGTTGTTTAGCTGTGTTGTCATGGCTGGTGGATTAGCAGTGTTGTTGTTGAACTGGTTGTTTAGCTGTGATGTTGTGGGGCTGGTAGTTTAGCTGCATATTCGTGGCTAGTGTTTTAGCTGTATATTTTGTAGGACGACCGATTATATGACTGTGTTTTATGGGCCTGCGTCTAGTTGTGTTGTTGTGGGGCTAGTAGTCAAGCTGTGTTGTTGTGACTGGTGGTTTAGCTGTGTTCTTGTGGAGATGGACCTTTAGCTGTCTTGTCGTGGCTGGTGAATTCGCTGTGTTCTTGTGGGATTGTTACTTAGCTGTGATGTTGTGGAGTTTTGTACTTCAGCTGTATTTTATGACTGGTGTTTAGTTGTTTAATAAGTAGGACTCTTGGCGTGGCTGTGTTTTTGTAGGGCAGGGAGTTTGGCTGTGATGTTGCAGGTTGGTAGTCTTATTGTGGTTGGTGTTTTAGCTGTGGTTTAGCTGTATTTGTGTTGGGCTGGTGATTGAGTTTGTTTGCGAGATCGATGGATTAGCTGTGTTAAGCCGCGTTATGGGGACATGAGTAGTGTTGCACTTTAAATAAGTTAAATAACTGCTCATAAAGCTTCTCGATAAAACCGAGTCTGCAATTTGCTGTTTTCGCATTGCTGCTTTTGCTTTCGGAGGATCTCCAAATTTCGGAAAAACATGTAGATGCATGGGGATTCACGTATATACTTAGCAGTCACATGGGATCTCATTTAACCCTTTCACCGCCGCAGTCGCATAAATGCACCACGACAAATAGTGCAGTCCCAGATCAGACGCCGCCTTTTCAAGGCAGCGTCTGATCAGGGACCTCACTATTTGTCCCAATCTCTATTTCTGTATATGTGCTTTATTTCTTTAAAATTTGCATTTATTTATCTCATTTCCTTATTTCACTGAATGATTTAACAAACTTTGATTGCAGACGACAATTAGAAATTTGGCGCCGAAAGGGTTAAACAATCATTGCGAAACACTTTTAGCAATTATAACGTTCCGTTTACTACTATTTCGGAGATACATGTAGGTATTTATCAGCTATTCACGCCGGAATTAGGAACAACTGTAGCAATCTGAATGGTTATCTTTTTAAAAAAACCATCTTAATCAAAATCCTTTATGCGAATGTTCACATGAGCTAGAAAATACCGAACATTACTTTTTTCAATGTAGTTTTTTTCAAAACCAAAGACCTAACCTATTTCGTACAACACAAAGGTACCATCCTCTAAATACCGAAATGATTCTGTTTGGCAAAACAAAATCTAAATGATGAAGACAATAAAAATCACATTTGCTGCCGTGCATTGTTATATAAAGCAATTACGGAGGTTTTAGCCTCACATATTGTACAATTATCAATATTTGCTCTAACCATTAGTTTGATATTATACTTTTTCTAAAATTATGCTAAGATGTCTTACTTATAATGGTATGTCCTCTGATCGTACTACTATAGGCATGTTATCTCTCTCTCTCTCTCTCTCTCTCTCTCTCTCTTCTCTCTCTCTTCATTTCTCTCTCTCCATTTCTCTCTCACACTCTCTCTATCTTTCACAAACACGTATATTAAGTGTCATATTTTGTTTGCCACTACATGTATATAGAAATGCTTTGTATGGAGAGGATCAAATCTAATGATGTAAGATTTTGTGACCCGACCCAAATTCCTCTAACATGGAAATGAAATATGTTTAAACTAAACATAGGAGCTATAGCAATGACCGACAAATAAAGAACGAAATAGACACATCAGGGCTATAACCAAAAGACCGACACATACGAAATATGGACATGAGAGCTATGACAAATACGTGCATATACAGAACGAAATAGACATATCAGGGTTATATCAAAGACTGGCACACATAGAACAATATAGAGATGTGATAGTTAAAGCAAAGGCTAACACATGTAGAACGAAACAGGGGCACGGGAGATATGAAGCAAAGACCGGTACATACAAGAACGAATCGGCGACGTGATAGCTGTATCAAAGATCCACAGATACAGAACGAAACAGAGACATGAGAGCTATAGCAAAGACCGGGACATACAGAACGAATTAGTCGGCATGAGAGCTATAGCAAAGATAGCCACATGCAGAACGAAATAGAGACAAGATAGTTATGGTCAAGACCGGCAAATACCGAACGAAATGGTGACATGATAGCTTTAGCAAAGACCGGCACATACAGAACTATATACAGACATGAGAGCTATAGCAAAGACCGGTGCATACATAATAAAACAGAGACACAAGGGCTAAAGCAAAATACTGGTACATGTAAAACGAAATAGAGACAACAGAGTTATAGCAAAGACCGACACATATAGAACGAAACAGAGACAAGATAGCTGTAGAAAAGACCGGCACATGCAAATTAAAATAGAGACATGAGAGCTATAGAAAAGACCGACACATATAAAACGAAACAGAGACAGGGAAGGTTGCAGATACAGGAAAGACAAAGAGACGGACATGTAACATGACATACAATGACGTACAGTGAAAGGGATGGAGAGAGACTTGGAGAGAAAATGTATACAGAGGCACATCAAATAGAAGAGATTTCAATCAGTTATTTCATATGATTCAAGTTGTCTGCCGGAAAACATTTGAAATACGCAGAGCTCCAGATAAGATGCGTAAATTAAAATATTTTCAAGTATAACGTCTTTATTTCTATACTAAACCGTATGTTGTGACCACTCTTTAGAATCGTCTCGAAGAGACTGGTCACAACATAGGGTTTGGTGGAGAAATGACGATTTCAGTATTTGTGTACACACCGTTATCTGTAGCTTTGAATACAGTATATTAAAATCAACATACATTTTACTATTTCGCTGCCAAATTGTGTCGTTTGCAAACTTTATCGTCTACTGCAATTTTTTATTGTTCTTCATTTTAATTCAAAAAGCGTAGTCATAGTAACAAACAGTTTGAATGCTGATGAGGCGCCGATTTACTGGATTCAAACTGTCTGCATAGGTGAATCACAGATGCAACATTGGCAGCGAAAGAGTTAAATCGACTGAACACTTACTTCTTGGAAATATATTTGCATGCCTTTGTCATTTCTTTGTCTGTCTGTTTTTTTTTATCTTTTTAAAAAAAATCTTAAAACATAACATGGCGCTAAATGGGAAGTGGAGTTCTCGTATTGATAGAATGATATATACATGTACTAACACATCGCTCCACTGACCATTACATGAATATACAATGAATATACATTAGATCAGGTGATTTCATATACAGAATAAAATTGGTAGAACCTGACCAAAGCGACCATTCTTTTATTGAATATAGGAAGCTTAAAAGGCATGTGGTTGCTTAATGCAGGGCAAAAGTAATGCAGAAAGCTCCTATAGGAGCTTTCTGCATAACTTTAGACCTGCATTAAGCTAACACCTGCCTTACAGACCCCATAATTAGATATCGTTTTGATGACTGCTTAAGACAAGTTTTACTGTGGTATACAAATCGCTTACGGGAGTTTTATGCATAACACTCAACCTGCATAAAGCTACCACCTGTCTTAAAATCACGGTTCCCAGACATAGATATCTTTGAACAGATTGATCGATACAGAGAGGTTTTATTACATGCTCAAAAAGAGGTCTAATTATGTGTCTGCATGGCTTGTGGTAGCTAAATGCAGGTCAAACCTAATGCAAAAAGCTCCTATAGGAGCTTTCTGTTGGCCTATTCCTTTTGCCCTGCATTAAGCAACCATCTAATTTTTAAGATACGTCTGCCTAATAACATACAGGGTCACTTAACCCATTCTCTCATATTGACGCCTTTTGACACACCTGTAAAAGTCACTTTCTGAAACCATTCTGATAAATAGAGCATTTGCTCCATATAGGGGCAAATGCTCTATTTATCACAATGGTTTAAAAACTACAAAGTTCTAAAATTTTCCTTTTCTCTGGTAAACGCTCCTTTTCGGTATATTTGTTCAAAAAGGTTTGTTCTAAAGATAGCCTATGAGGTAATGGGCTAAGACAGGTTCTGCTGTATGTACATGTAACCCTTTTCTTGTTGAATATCCATGCTAGAAATAACGACAATATAAATAAGAATTACTATGCTAGTAGCTTTGAAGTTCAGCTGTATTTTGGCAAGTTAGAAAAGTTGTTAAATGCGAGCCTTGGCGAGCATTTAAGTACTTTTCTGACGAGCCAAAATACAGCTTAACTTCAAAACTACTAGCGTAGTAATTCTTTTATCATGCAACACAATAAAGAATGAAGAAAATGAGGAAAAAGAAAGTTTGCTCGAACGGTTCTGTCCCTTGAATAAAAATACATGCCAGTACAATATACGTGCCGTCATATTGGCGTAAAGTGACGTCGTCGATTTTTACAACATAAACAAACTTGATTTAATCCTTTTATATGGACAAAAAGTTGAGACAAAGGTGAGCAAATGTGTTAAAATTGATATCAATGTTACATTATGACTTTTCTTCCTTCTGTTTTCCTCCTATTGGCTGAATTAAACTTGCATCCCAGTGGGGTCAGTACACATGCACTGTACCTCACAAAATACAGCGTCGACGTGGAAAATATTATGCTAGTAGGAAGTGACTGTATTTGGTGACGTTGCATGATAAATTACATGTAGCTTATTGTTTTATGATACATGTACATTTACACATTCATTTTGGTATGGATATAAATTGTAGAGTCAGATCTGTTATAATTTCATAAGCAAACAGAGCAGACCCTGGTCAGATGGCTCTTACAGGAATCGTCTGATCTGTTTCTACTATATTTGATTATTTGCAAAGACGTGAAAAAACCGTTTACAGAGGAGTACAGTGGTGCCATTCGCAAGCAGCGTTGCACCCTAAAGGAACCGCCTGATCAGGGTCTGCTTTGTTTGCTTATGAACTTATAATAGATATGATTCTGCAGTTTCTACCAATACAAAACATGTATATGTACATAAGCCATGATAAAAATTCAGCCAATAAATATGCATGATATTATTTCCTACATGAATATTCAAGAGGGAACGAGTTAGATCTAATACTCCTATGAAAGAAACACCATTGCAGTAGATGTACATGTATAGTAAAGCCTCGATTATTCGAAACTTTAGTGCAGAAGAATTTAGAACCTTTTAGGCTGGTGGCTGCTTAATGCAGGGTGTAAGACTTTCACCCTGCATTAAGCTGCCACCTATTTTAACCCATTTATATCCAGTGCCCCTTAAAAGGGGCGTATAGGCAAACAGTGTAGACCCAGATTATAGGGCTCCTGAAGGAGCCCTCTGATCAGGATCTGCAGTGTTTGCTGAAACTACCGATGTCAATGGCTTGTTCCAACAAATATTTTGTTAGCAGTGTCCCCTCAACATGAAAAATGGAGGATTCCACAATGATATCTGGATGAGTTTTCTTCAAATAATGTGGTGATATGGGTTAATGATAGATAATGATACGTATTTTAGTGTTTGAATAATCGAGATTTTACTGTAAATGCAGAAAGAGTTGGTTATCAGACAGACATTTATCCGCCCGTTTAAAGTGAACTCTCGCCGTCATAGGCAAATCCGTGATGACCTTCCCAAACAGATTTGATCCAGATAAGACGCCGAGTAACCGAGTCACTCGGCGTCTCATCAGAACACAATATGTTCGTTGGCACATCGATGTAGTTTTCTTCAAAGAAATTTAAGAAAATTCCACGTTGAAACCTGAAGTAAACGATAAATTTATATGACAGCGAAAGGGTGAAAGAACATGCAAGACGATCTGTATCTTACCGGAAATTGTGTCCGACTAATCAATATTGTATTGACGAAATTCTGTTAACAGCCGTATATCCCTTCTGCACTAGTATTTTCCTGTCATTATTCTATATTAAGTACCGGCACATAGAGAGCGCACGCATGTTAGCTAGTACAACCAGCGTTTGAGAGTTTGTGAAGTATTTATTCAAATATTAGCCTTCAACGTGTTTGAGCATTTTATGAGTTTCAAAACTTAGCCGTTATTTAATTTCTCAAACGAGATTTCTTACAATTTCTCAAAAGCATAACCTCGGTGTCAAAAACCAGTGAAATCTGATGAAACGATAAATAGTTCGGCGAATCACAAAGACCCAGACTGCATGCAAAGATTATCACGAATTCCACCATATGGGGTATAACCTATTCCCTGTTGAATATACATGTACATACATGTATGAACATGTAAGAAATAATTACTTCTTGAATATTTATCGACTGAATTTTTATAACGGCATATGTGCATAGTTTTTCGGTATTGGTAAAAACATTAAGGCCATGTCTATTATGTTTTCATAAGTAAATTAGAGCATACAATGATCGGACGGCTTCAACAGGAGCAGTCTGATCTTGGTCAGCCTTGTTTACAAAGTCATGAAAAAGCGTTTATGTGAGGGAAAGGGCAAAAGGTTAAATACAGGACAGGCAAATATGCCAGATAAGCATTCTAATGTCTAATAAAGATAAGCTACCTGCCATGATGAGAAGCAATGATGCTTGCAAGAAAACAACATGTGGTCAAATTAAGAAAAAAACTGAAAAAGCTTTTAAAAAATAACAAAATATATGTCTCGCTAAAGTCATTAACCTTCGCCGATGTAAGAGCTATTCCCGAGCCACCTGTGGATGTTGATCAAACAAATAACATGCTGCATTGCTTTTCCAGTGTGTGTATCGAGATTGAAGTACCAGCAGCGAAATTAATTTACGATTGCTGGCGAACTGCTTACGGGGGCAAGGTGTTGTAAATATAGGAATAATAGTTGCCATAAACCACGACGTTGATGTTCTAATGCATTACCACTTATCTTCTGAATACTCAACCCTCTCCCTCATATAAACGTATTTTCACGCATTTGCAAACAGAGGAGACCCAGATCAGACGGCTCCTATAGGAGCCGTCTGATCAGGGTCTGCTCTGTTTGCTAATGGAATTTGATATATCTGTTTCTATACTTTCTAAAATGGCTACAATGTTCAACCTCTTTCATATTTCAGTATAACTATTTTGGCCACGAATATCCAGTAGGTATTGTCAATTGAAAAAAACATAGAACAGAGAAAGGGTTAAACAAGTTTTTTAACAATTCAGGAACCCTTTGAACATTTTCATGTCTACACTGTTTCCAATGACCTTATATACTCGGTCCCCTGCACATTGATCATTACAGCGCGGGAACTCGGTATTGAAGACATTTGCAAATTCAGTAAAACCTCTCTATAATGGCCACTAAATTACATCAAGTACAGTAAAACCTCTCTATAACGGCCACTAAATAGTGTTAATTAGTTGGTATTTAGGGCAGGTGGCTGCTTAAAGCAAGGTAGCGTTTAGGAGCGTTTTGTTTTACTTTCACCTTGCTTTAATCAGCCACCCGCTTTTAACACAAAATGCCTGATTTAATTTAATGGCCGTTATAGAGAGGTTTTACTGTAGTTTGTGTTAACAGCACGAGGCTGCTTAAAGCAAGGTGAAAGTAATACAGAACGCTCCCATAGGAGCGTTCTGTTTTACTTTCACCTTGCTTTAAGTAGTCACCTGCCCTAAATAACAAATAATTAACACAGTTAAGTGGTCGTTATTGCGAGGTTTTACTGTACAGTAGAACCTGTCTTAAGCGACCATCAAAGAGATATAACTATGGACATACAAGGCAGGTGGTAGCTTAATGCAGGTCAAAGGTAATACAGAAAGCTCCTTTAGGAGCTTTCTGTATTACCTTTGACCTTTATTAAGCAACCACCTGCTTTTTAGACTCCTATATTTAATAAAATGAATGGTCGCTTAAGACAGGTTCTACTGTAATACAAAACTTCCGTTGAAAAAATTGCATTATAAAATTAGGCTAATGAATATTCATGAAGTGGTAAATTCATGCATAAATATTCATTATGGAAAGGGTGAACGGTTTTCGTATAATAAAGTACTTGCTATATACACAAATATTTGTGGCCAATGCCAACATAACCCTTTACTCCATGAATATTCATGTAAGAATTAATGCCATCATGAATATTAACCCATTTGCTCCCACGATCCCATATATGGGAAGTAGGCAAACAGTGTAGACTCTGATCAGACGCCGCATTGTCGTCTGATCAGAGTCTACACTGTTTGCTGATAGGAAATTCATTATAAAACAAAACAAAAATGAAAATTTAGACCAGACATCCCTTAGATAAAAGATAGACTAATTCAATATAAAGGCATGGAAGAATTCACTGGGAGCAAATGGGTTACTTACAACGTAGTGAATTTATACAATAGCACATTAACACATGCATTTTTGGCCAGGACAGAAACTGTAGACTCATAATATATATTATTTCATAAGCAAACAGAGCAGGCCCTGGTCAGACGGCTCCTGTAGGAGCCGTCTGATCTGGGTCTACTCTGTTTGCAAATGCATGAGGCTTAAAGACAAACGGGAGACTTGTAATACTTAAAATTCTATCTTAATCATACTTTGATCCTAAATGTGATGGTGAATAGTATGGCATTTGGAGAGACATGAACCAAGATCAAGGGTTTTCCACGACCACGTGGTCGACACCAAGAATGCTACAGCACCTTGACATTCCAGTGGCCCGGATAAGATGCGTATTTTAAAACATTTTCAAGAATAGCTCCTTAATTTCTCCACCAAACCCTTTGTTGTGACCATTCTTTAGAGACGATTCTAAAGAGTAATCATAACACAGGGTTTGGTGGCGAAGTGACGATTTTAGTTTTTTGAATTAGCACCTTTATCTATTGTTCTGCGAGCTTCTTATATTGCCCTCTACAATGCTGAGCGAGATTCTGTTGAAATACTTAATCAAAGTGTCAAGCAGTTAGGATCACGATGAAACGCCGACTGACTTGCCATCTCATATAGATCTGAACTACTTGCAGCCGACTACTTTTAATGTTATTGTATTGTCGTATCTTAACCCTTTCCCTCATAGGCTTATTTAGGATCTAACATCTTTGAATATATCTACAGAAAGGGAACATTTACTGGAGAAAAGGAAAAGTTTAGGATTGAGTAGTTTTGAAACCATTGTGATAAATAGAGCATTTGCTCCTTAGGAGCAAATGCTTTATTTATCACAATGGTTTTAAAAAATGACTTTTACAGAAACGTCAAAAGGCGTCAATATATGCGGGAATGGGTTAAAGCCCAGTACCCCGTTTCATGAAAGATCTTATGACGAAACTTGTTGGCCTAAGTTTACGACAGTCATAACTTTTCACTTAACCAAAATTATCACATATTCTAGTATGCAGCAAATCAGCTTAATTTCGTAAAACGGAAAATAGAAAACGGAAAATGTCGTCAATTGGGATGTACGACGACCGTAACTTCCATTTGCGGTCATCGAATGCTAGAGCTTACGACAAGTTCAGTCGTACAGCCTTTCATAAACCTGGTCCCTGGATAATACCTTTTTTAATTAGTTTCTCAGATTTGAAAGTCATTCTAAAATCTCATTCTATCACGCGGAGATGTCTTACTTTCTCACGCCACACCTGACGGCTACATTGATGAAATCGCGCTAAACGGACACAGACCGCAGGAAGTGTTTAGAAGAGAAAAAAAATCGAATACATTTACAATAATGTCTCGCTAATACGACCACTCAAAAGAAGTCTAATTCTGGACTTTTAACCCTTTCACCGCCGATGTCGCATAAATGCAACACGACAAATAGTGCAGTCCAAGATCAGACTTCACTTTTTGTCTCACCCTTTATTTATATATAAATGCTTTTTTCCTTTGGAATTTGCATTTATTTATCTCATTTCCTTTTTGTTCCGAACGATTTAACAAAATTGGATTGCAGACGACAATTAGAAATTTGGCACCGAAAGGGTTAAACAGAAGGTACCTTAATGAAGGACAGAAGTTATGTAGTTATGTAGAAAGCTCCTTTAGGAGCTTTTTTGCTTTACTTGTGCCTTGCATTAAGCAATCACCTGCTTTTACACACTCCGAAAATTACTACATGTATATCATGTGGTCGCTTTGGCGAAACTCTACTGTAGTTGCTACAAGTAGAAATGTATGGTGACAACTTTGTGAGTGAACAAGTTGACGATAAGCTCGGCCGCTAGTGCATATACCAATGGTGAATCTGTGAATACCCGACCGTGAAAACAGTTTGGATTCAGATGAGACGCCGAGTAGCCCTGCGTCTCATGGGGACCCAGATTATTTGGCGCTACAGTAGAATTCCTCTAATGCGACCACTTAATGAATATACATGGTTGTCATTATAAGCAGGTTGTTGCTTAACGCAGGGCAAAAGTAATGCAGAAAGTTCCTCTAGGAGCTTTCTGCATTACTTTTGTCATGCATTAAGCTACCACCTGCATCTAGCACCCATAATTATTCCTCTTTTAGGTGGTCACATTAGTGGGGTTTAACTGTATATGATACTGTGTTTGAAATAAAAACAAAAGCAAACTGAAATAAAGAAGAATGAACAGACGATAAATTGTGCAAACAACAATATTTAACAGCGATAGAGTTAATAGTCGCTTAACCCTTTTCTCCATGAATATTCATGTAAGAAACAATGACATCATGAATATGTATTAGTTGATTTTTTATAAAGTAAAGGTTTCGAGAGAATTTTCTGCTTTAACAACAAAATGTACAATCAGATCTGTATCATGTCATGAGGAAACAGCACAGACCCTGATCAGACATCTCCTATAGGAACCATCTGATCTGGGTATACTCTATTTGCAAATGTGTAGAAAGGCGTATTTATGGAGTAATGGATTAATTCATAATAATGCAGTATTTCTTAACCGTTAATCTGATGAGAGAACATTTGTTGGTAGAACATTGATTTCAGTTGTCATACATGTAGTTAATTCATCTTGCAACACGATAAGAGCCCCAAACAGTTTGGATCCTGATGAGACGCCGAGTTACTCGGCGTCTCATATGGATCCAAAATGTTTGCATAAGTAATCGCTCACGCGCCCGTAAGCAGGCTAAACGTTAAACACAGTCAGTTTGATTCTTTCTCATGGCTGTTACATGGAGGTTTTACTGTTTATGTCCCTGTGTTGAATTTATATCTCTAAAACAAAAGACAACGTATTTCTTTGCCCATTTTATGTCCATGTTATTCTAAGTTATGTTGGCGCAGCACTGAGTTTCCATACAGGCGTCTACAGTAAAACATATCTAACTGGCGTAACCCTTTGACTGCATACATACGCATTTCAGCGCGTTTGCATTACAGAGTAGACCCAGATCAAAGTTTGCACTGTCCTCTGATCAGTGTCTGTTCTGTTTGCTTATAGAATCTGAGATCTGATTCCGTAGTATTTAACATAGCTATGTAGATAAGAACTGTCATAAGAAGCTAGTTTTAATTTGTAACACTCGTATGAGCAGTAGCAATTACATGTAGACGCAGCGACTTATCAAATGAGGACGTTGATACAGTAAGGGCTCGCTAAGACAACTACTCAAAAGAAATCTAATCTTAACAGATGGTAGCCTAATGCAAGGCAAACATGATACAAAAAGCTCCTATATGAGCTTTTTCTGTCGCCTTGTCCTGCATTAACTCTTTCAGTGCCAATTTCGCAAAAATGCACCACGACAAATAGTGCAGTCCCAGATCAGACGCCGCCTTTTCAAGGCGGCGTCTGATCAGGGACTTCACTTTTTATCTCAAACTTTATTTCTTTTTTGTGCCTAATTCCTTTGAATTTTGCATTTATGTATCGCATTTCCTTATTTTACCGAATGATTTAACAAAACTGGTTTGCAGACGACAATCAAAAAGTTGGCGCCAAAAGGGTGAATCAATAGTTTCGTAATTAGTATGTGGTTGCTTTAGCGAGACTCTATTGTATTTGGTTAGACGGGTCCCTGGTTCATAGTTGTAAATTTTGCCCAGAGCTGTGGTGGCATACAAGGGGCATGTTCATCAATATTTATGCTCAAGAACTCCGGAGTAATAATATATATAAGCTGTCAAGACTTTCAAACTTCAAAAGAATAGCGGTGATTCGACAAATAGATTTTTGAAAGATGTTTTTTATGAATGGAGCATGTCATATAGCAGTGATAGAAACAAATGCAATACGTGTCACTGCTTTATGAAACGAGCATGGCATGTAGTGTTGATAGAAACTAGTATAATACATAATACGTGTCATCGCTTTGTGAAACGAGTATGACATGTAGCGATGATAGAATGAGCATAGCATGGAGTGTTGATAGAAACGTGTACAATACGTGTCATCGGTTTGTGAAACGAACATGACATGTAGTGTTGATAAAATATAGTACAATACGTGTCAACGCTTTGTTAAACGAACATGGCATGTAGTGTTGATAGAAACTAGTACAATACGTGTCATCGCTTTGTGTCAACTCTTTATGAAACGAGCATGGCATGAAGTGTTGATAGAAACTTGTACAATACGTGTCATCGGTTTGTGAAACGAACATGACATGTAGTGTTGATAAAAAAAATAGTACAATACGTGTCAATGCTTTATTAAACGAACATGACATGTAGTGTTGATAGAAACTAGTACAATACGTGTCATCGCTTTGTGAAACGAGCACGACATGTATCGATGATAGAAATAAATACAATACGTGCCAACTCTTTGTGAAACGAGCATGGCATGAAGTGTTGATAGAAACTTGTACAATACGTGTCATCGGTTTGTGAAACGAACATGACATGTGGTGTTGATAAAAAACTAGTATAATACATGTCAACGCTTTGTTAAACGAACATGACACGTAGTGTTGATAGAAACTAGTACAATACGTGTCATCGCTTTTTGAAACGAGCATGACATGTAGCGATGATAGAAACAAATACAATACGTGTCAACGCTTTGTGAAACGAGCATGACATGTAGCGACGTAATATAATACGTGTCACCGCTTCACAAATGAACACCGAATACAGAGAATCATCAGCTCCATATGAGAAGCATGTTTAGGCAGTTTAAAAGAAATGCTCACCATATTGTTTTGCCAATCTCTGTTTTGTAGGCGCCCATTAGCATCGCTGCTTATTATGTGATTCCAATTTCTCAATTTCACAGCTTAATGCAAGTCTAAAGTATTATTATTACAGCATAGAGAAATAGCACTCTTATCATAAGAAGAGCCTTACATAATAAACAAATATGTCACTGTCAACAGATAAAATAAGGAGTTTTCAGCATTACTTTCGACCTTTTCAGCTTTACTTAAGACCTGTCATGTTGTCACATGTGTTTCTAATTATGCGCTGTGATATATTTCAGAATACTTCAGTATTATCAATTTTGGAAGGACCGAATATTTACTTGAGTTATGCCGAATTTCGAGTTATCCGGGTTCGAGATATCAATATGTCACCTATGTACAGTAAAACCTCTCTATAACGGCCACTAAAACCTCTCTATAACGGCCACTAAAACCTCTCTATAACGGCCACTAAATTGTATTAATTATTTCGTATTTATGGCAGGTGACTGCTTAAAGCAAGGTGTAAGTAGTAAAACAGAACGCTCCTATAGGAACGTTCTGTTTTACTTTCAACTTGCTTTAAGCAGCCACCCACCTTTAGCACAAACCACTTGGTGTAATTTGGTGGCCGTTATAGAGAGGTATTACTGTACGATACGAAGGATGCAACTCAACCTGCATATCTTATTTTTCAGCTTAATGCTATCGTGCTGGTAGCCATTAGAATCGTTCTTATGACTGCCAGCAAGACAGAATTTAGTTGAGTAATATGGAAAAATTGCTTTACCTACATTTCACAACATGGCATGCAATTGTCTTCTGCAAAATTGCCGTCTGCTTTCATTCTTGAAGTCAGATCTGATATATTCTTCAGAAGCGGTCCAGATGCTAATGAGATTCCGGAGAACTCAGTCTCGCAACTACAGTAAAGCCCCTCAAAAGCAACTACTCAATGAATGGAAAGTATGAGCCTTTAAAGCAGATGGTTACTAAATGCAGGACGAAAGATATACAGAAAGCTCCTATAGGAGCTTTCTGCATAACTATCGCCCTGCATTAAACTACCACCTGCCTGTACGACGGATAATTAAACATTTCTTTGGTGGTCGCATAATAGTTTTTTCTGTAATTGCTTCTAGGCATTCACGAATTCACCGATAGCACTCAAGAAGATAAATGATCCGCTCATCTAAAGCTCTACATGTATGCCAGACCCCAGATTCATAACAAACGCCGTTCTCGAATGCATTCCAGTATTTACACAGGGCAACAGATGTGCGTACTAAGTACTAAAAGTGTCATTTTTGCTCTAACCCAATGGTGTGACCACACTTTAGACGATTCTAGAGAGTAGTCACAACATAGCTTTTGGTGGAAAAATAAAGATTTATTTTGTGAAAATGTTTTAATTTACGCATCTTATCTGAACCTCTGGGTCCATGCTTATAAAGCTTTTTAGTTGAGTCTGGGTTCGTTCTCAAGGTTTTGATTGGTCAGATTTGAGTTCTCAAGGTTTAGATTGGTCAGATTTGAGCCAAAGGCTCAAATCTGACCAATCAAAAACTTGAGAACAAACTCAGACTCACCTAAAAGTTTTATAAGCATGGACCCTGAAGTATTTCACATGGCTGTTCTGTGAAGTTTCACTAAAGTCCCGCCAATCGCAAATACGGCCACTCAAAATAAATATAACTCTGGATTTAAATACAGGCGGTAGCTTTATGCATGGTCAAAGTGCCCTGCATTAAGCTACCGTCTGTTTTTACACTATTCTCTGTTGACGTATCACATGATCGCTCTACCGTATTAGTTACCAAAATACTCTACATGGCGTCATATTTGAACACAAAATAATTTATTATCATTGTCCGGTTAAGTTTCATTTTTTTTAAAAAACAAAATCCTTTAAAGGGAAATGTCTAATACGAGACCCTTTCGGACTTGAAGATGTCAAAAAAGAATAAGCTATAATTGACAAAGTAGGTTAGAGTTTAACCCTTTTCTCCATAAATACGACTTTCTATGCCTTTGCAAACAGGATAGATACAGATCAAACGGTTCCTATAGGAGCGGTCTGATCATCGTCTGCTCTGTTTTCTTATGAAATTCTGCAGTCATCGTTAAATGTCCTTTGACCATGTGGAGGTATAAAGATTAATGTACATGCAATTAATATTAACAATGTGAGTATTTCTTGACCCTTTCCTCCATAATTGCGCCTTTCTACGCCTCTGTAAAAGTCGCCTGTTGAAACCATTGTGAAAAAAAGAGCATTTGCACCTATAGGAGCAAATGCTCTATTTATCACAATGGTTTCAAACTACAAAATTCTAAAACATTCCTTTTCTCTTGTTAATGCGCCTTTTCAGTAGATTTATTCATGGATCTGAAAATAGCCTATCAGGGAAAGGGTTAAATGAATAGTCCAGAGCTACAGATAACGACGTGTACCCAAATACTAAAATCGTCATTTCTCCACGAAATCCTATACTGTGACCACTCTTTAGAATCGTCTCTTCGAGACGATTCTAAAGAGTGGTGACAGTATAAGATTTGGCGGAAAAATAAAGGAGCTATGCTTGAAAATGTTTAAATTTACACGTCTGGAGCTGTGTGAATACTCTTGGAGTAAAGGGTTAGTGATGTCTGCTACAAGTTCCTGTTTTTGGTTGAACATGTTCATAGACTTGTTTCAAGTTTGTATTATTATGGTCCAGCAGAGCCTGTCCTAAGCGGTCATTCATTTATTGAATATACGGGTCATAAAAAGCAGGTGGTTGCTTAATGCAGGGCAAAAACAATGTAAAAACTCCTATAGGAGCTTTCTGCATTACTTTTTACCTGCATTAAGCTATCACATGCCTTATAAACCTCTTTTTGATAGCTGCTTAACGCAAGTTATAATGTATATCCTTGTATGTAACAATGTTAAATGTCAGTAAGATTGGATCATCATTTGACCTCTGACCTGTTTTCCAATCACGCCTTCATTGTCACCCCTTTCCTTAAAAAAAACGCTTTTAGTTTAGTTTAAACCTAATTTATTTCCATATTAGAGGAAATTGGGTCGGGTCACACGTTCTTACAATATTAGATTTGACCCCCCCCCCCCTACAAAGCATTTATATATGCATGTAATGGCAAACAAAATATGCAATTTAACAGAAGTTTTTATGAAAGAGATGGATCGATAGATAGATAGAGAGAGGGAGAGAGGGAGAGAGAGAGAGAGAGAGAGAGAGAGAGAGAGAGAGAGAAACGCTTTTATCACACATAAGCAAACATATAAGACTCAGATCAGATATAGGAGCCGTCTGATCTGGGTTTGTTCTGTATGCTTATGATATCATAATCAAGCTGACTCTATTGTTTCTACCATCCGACGCTATTTAAAATTATTCTTATAATAACCATGATTTTTTTCTTACATAAATATTGAACAGGGATAGGGCTAAATTAAAAAAAAAGGGAAGGGAAATATGCATTCCACATGCTTGCTAGCCCTTCTCTTGCTGAATTTTAAAAGACATTTCTCCTTCTTTACCCATGCCCTGTTGTATAATTAGATATATCTTCACTGTGTACAAGTATTTCGCTGTGCAATCACTGCTGTATAGTGCACTGGTTGCACAATCAACTTGTAAATAGTACAGACCCTGATGAGACAGCTCCCTCAGGAGCCGTCTCATCTGGGTCTTCACTATTTACAGGTAGGTATATTCACGTGAATAGCAAGCGAAGAGTTAAAGTTCTTATCCTTGCTCGGTGGAATTTAATCATAATTATGCTGATGAATAATACTCCATGTTTGGAGGTAATATATTTCCATAATTTAGAAGACGGTATAAAAAGGCCAAATAAATTGTCATTGCTTGCGTTCATACATGTAAGTATAACACAATATATGTTCCGGTTAGAATAAGATTACAAACATCAAAGACTTATCTGTGGTATCTTTGACTGATAAGGCTGCAACGTAACATATTTAAAGATCATATTTCAAAAATAACCTGACTTGCAGAAATCTATAAACATCTAGGCGAAAGCCCGTCATCCTTATTTCCACGTCTTTATTTTATGTGTATCTATACGATTATCCATTTACCTCATGCATATTCATGTAAGAAGTTTTGACAGCATGAATATAATTAGCTATTTTTTATTAGTCAAACTTACACAATTACTATGTCACAATCTATAGAATCAGATCTATGTTTTGCCCCAGGCAAACAGCAGAAAATGATCAGATGGCTCCTATAGGAGTTATCTAATCTGGGTCTCGTTTGTTTGCGTGAAAAGACGTTTATGTGAGGGAAAGAATTAATAGTTTACGCAATAAAAAGAATTTAATTGAAAATAATAAAAACAAATCAAATTACTCAGTTCGAATTGTCGACTATTGTCATATTTAAAGTTACAGTGTATTTTACTAATAGGTCCTAGTTTCACTGTGATCAATCAGCTTAAGTAGAACGCATTAAATCAGTCCGATTCAATCAGATACATTCAAAATCTAATTACCTGATAAGCCATCCAATATCACACGCGATACATCTTCTATAAAGATGGTTCTTGTATTGATCACATTTTTATTCACAAATGCACAGTTAAACGCCGAGTTTTCAGGAATATCCAACAGGCTTGTTCACTGTAAAAATTCTCTCCCATCGCACAGCTCACGTCAGAACTAGCAGTTACACGGGGCAGCTAGCTTTATTTGTGGCCCTCGGTCAATAACTTGATTGCCAGGTTGAAAGTCTCCATTGGACAAGATATTATATCGAGGAATATGTGCCTTTGATACCCACGTTCTTACAGATGAAGTTTTATGCATGTCTTTATATCCGATGCATCACGCAAATTATCTCGACTGTAATATTCTCCTACGCCATTTCATCATACGAAAACTCTTCGAACTGATAACAGGCCCCGAGGTTATCCTGCTATTTGCTCGAGTCTGAGATCATTCTCAAACATCTGATTGGTCAGAATTTTGAGCTGGTTCAAAATCTGACGAATCAGATACTTGAGAATGGTCTCAGACTCGGGCTCAGAAGTTTTATAACCTCAGACACAGGAGTTTATTCGCCAGCTGATTAACTAGTGATACAATTTTGGGTAACCCTTTCCCTGATATATACTTAGTCGAAAGTTCAATACCTACAGAATATATATGGATAAAATAGTTATAATGAAATATGGAAGGTGGAACATTGTAGCCATTTTAAACACTAAAGAAACATACCTGTCAAACTCCATTAGCAAACAGAGCAGACCCTGGTCAGACGGCTCCTATTAGGAGCCGTCTAATCTGGGTCTTCTCTGTTTGCAAATCGGTAAATGCGTTAATATGAAGGAAGGGGGTAAGAATTCATATCGGACCGCATAAACTTAAAAACGACTTTAGCGACACTGTTGTACTATCTAAAATATTGTATTGTGCATGTTATCAAAGAGTAAATTGTTGTGAGAAAAGCTTACTATTTACAAGGTGTTTAGACTTTCAGAGCCACACCACCATTCGTTCCCAAATTAATGGGCCTTTTTAACCCATTCCCTCATATAAACACCTTGTCACTCCTTTACAAAGAGAGTACACCTAGATCAGACGGATGTTGTAGAAGGCGTCTAATCAGGGTCTTCTCTGTTTTCTTATATATGTAATAATATAGATCTAATTATACAGTTTCTTCCAATACCAAACAGCTTGTGTATATATGCCATTAGTTTAGTTACATGTAAACATAATTTATTACAGTAAAGTACGGTGTCCCGATCGCGACACACGCTGTTAGCGTTTGTGTAGACATACGATATTAGAAAATGGCGCTATTTAGCGCATGTCGACACATGCGATATTTTAAACAGGCTATATTATAGCCTCCCCAGACATACAAACATGCGATATTAAGCCCTGTTAAAAATCGCTAGTCATCCCCCGCGAGAAGTAACATGCGCTGTTAAAGGGCGCTATTTAGCGCTTGTCGACACATGCGATATTACAGACTAGATATATTTAGCGTATGCCTGTTTGGATACCCTCGGTCCGGTGATGATGTCACTAATTCCACCCCCTCTTTCTCTCTCTCTCTCTCTCTCTCTCTCTCTCTGCAACAATGGATTTGGATGTCATAATTAAAGAATTGTATATGTGACACCGGTCTAACACCGGTCCGAAGGTATCCAAACAGACATACGCTAAATATCGCTAGTCTATAACATCGCATGTGTCGACATGCACTAAATAGCCCCCCTTTAATTTCGTATGTTACTTCTCGCGAGAAGTGACTAGCGATATTTAAATGGCTTAATATCGTATGTATGTAGGTCTGGGGAGGGATTCGCCAGGCTGTAATATAGCCTGTTTAAAATATCGTATGTGTCGACATGCGCTAAATAGCGCCTTTTCAATATCGCATGTTACTTCTCGCGAGAAGTGACTAACGATATTTAACAGTGCTTAATATCGCGTCTATGCATGTCTCGGAAGGACTTCAACAATGTCAAAAGGGCGATATTTTTTTTGTCGCGATCGGAACACCGTAGTATGGCACATAAATCCACACAGTACTTTAGATCTAGAATACAGCGGAACTTGCCTTACGCGCTCATTTATATATTAAACATATGAGTCTTAAAAAGCAAGTGGTTACTTAATGCAGGATAAAAGTAATACAGAAAGTGTCTATGGAAGCTTAATGTGTCACCTTTATCCTGCATTCATCTTCAACATGTTTTAAAATTGAGATATAGACATCTTTTTAATGTCCGCTTACATTAAGACAGGTTCGACTGTAAGGATTGGATAGTAAACAACGTGCTTATTAGGATTCTCACCTATAAGTAGTATATAGCTGCACTGGCGGACATTTTCTAACGTAACATATGTTGAGTACAAATCAAATAAAACTACGATCGAAACATACTTAACCTTTAGCCTGCTATGGGCGGAAGAGTTAACACCTTTGCAAACAGTTTGGATCCAGATGAGACGCCGAGTAACTCGGCGTCTCATCAGGATCCAAACTGTTTGACATCCTGATTGCATTTTGGTCATAGCTTTGATTTTGGAAATGTAGTATGTGAAATATTCTGCAAAAATAATTTGCATAGTACATGTAGATATATACATCATAACAAGCTCTTGATAAATGTTCAGTATGGAATGTTCTACATGTGCATATTGGAATGATGCATCTTTAATGTATTACATGTATATACAGATGATCTTGTCTTAAGCGGTCATTCATTAACTGAACATACAAGTATTAAAAAGCAAGTGGTTGCTTAATGCAGGGCAAAAATACTGCAGAAAGCTCCTATATGTCTGCCTTATGTTTGACCTGCATTAAGCTACCACCTGCCTTACAGACATACAGTCAGACCTCTTATTTTGATGGCCTCTTAAGACATGTTCTTCTGTATATGGAGAACAAAACTAACAGAGAACAGAACTAATTATAGAGCTATTATCCGTGTCACTAAACATGAATAAATAGAGAAGAAATAAAGGGGAAAATGGCGGTCAACAGGATGGGGCAGATGATTGCCTAATTGCAGGGCAAAAGTAATACAGAAATCTCCTACATTTCTGAATATTGTTTTCCCTGCATTAACTCATTCCCTCCTAGACTATGTTTAGATCCAATCTCTCTGAATTTATCTACCGAAAAGGAGAATTAACTATAGACAAAAAGAATTTTAGATTCATGTAGTTTTGAAACCATTGTGGTAAATAGAGTATTTGCTCCTATGGAGCAAATGCTATTTTTATCAGAATGGTTTCAAACTGTGACTTTTACAGAGGCGCCAAAATGCGTCAGTAGGGGGTGGGGTGGGAATGGGGGTAGGGGGGGGTAAGCTACCGCTTGTTTTAATCCTTTCCTCCATTCTACCCAAAAGGAGCATTTACTAGAGAAAAGTAAAATTTTAGAATTTTGTAGTTTGAAACCATTGTGATAAATATAACAATTGCTCCTATAGGATAAATAGAGCATTTGCTCCTATAATAATAATAATAATAATAATAATAATAAAGACTTTATTTAACGAGAGTACTCATTTGGTTATGACCAATCTTCCATGAGGCCCTCAAGCAGAGAGAAAACATATATACAATTACATATATACAATTTGTAATGCTTTCATAATAATTTTGCATAGTCACCAACCTTGCACTGGTGATAAACAGATCTGAGTGTAATCCATTATGTGCTAAGCACACTTTTTACCACACGCAGTGTAGACCCGGATGAGTGAGTTCCTGTAGGATCACTCTCATCAGGATCTGCATTATATGAGCAAATGCTCTATTTATCACAATGGCTTCAGGAAGTGGATATTACAGAGGCGTAGAAAGGCGTATATATGGAGGAAATGGTTAAAATACAGTATAATACTACTTAAAAGTTATTATCGTATTAGCGAATATTTACTCTGTTAACTCATTACAAATAGTTGGTGATATACAGTTGAACATCGATATCTCGAACTTCAAGGGACCATACCAATTACTTCGAGATAACAGAGGTTCGAGTCATCCGATTTATAATCTGACCAATATCTCAAGTTCACAGCTTAATGCAGATCTAAAGTAATGCTGAAAGTTCCTGTAGGAGCTTTCAGCATCACTTTCGACCGGTATCAAGCTGTCAGATGTGTTTCTAGATATATGTAGTGTTACATTTCAGAACAATTCTGTATTGTAAATTTTGGAAGGACCGAACTTTTAGTTCGAGTTATCCCGAAGTTTGAGTTATCCGAGTTCGAGATATCGAAGTTCAACTGTACCTACTTTTGTGTTTGTAGACGTCAAAACGTTACATATATTTGATTTCAATATTTCGACTAACGGTCGTTTGCAACATTTACCGATAGATAGATAGTTGAATACTGCATACCAAGTAGGTCAGACAACATGTATAACAGTTGTGGGTTAAATGTACTGATACAATAATTGAAATCTTGTATACTAAGTAGGCAATCTAACATATATAACAGTAGTAGGTAAAATGTATTGATAGAATAGATGAATACGACATTGGTAGGTCATCTTACATATATAACAGTAGTAAGTTAATGTACTGGTAGAATAGTTGAATGCTGCATATCAGAGCAGGCCACCTAGCATATATAACGGTAGTAGGTTTGGTGTTTGGTTTTTATAGTGGTTTACGTCGTTTTAACAGTAGTTCGGTCATATCACGACGTCCAGCTAAGACGTCCAGGAAGACTTTCTCACATGAAAAATCCAAATGCTGAGGCCGGAATTCAAACCCAGTGATGAGATGAGGAGCCAATTGATTGTCGGTCGAAGACCATAACTATGAATGCTGCATACAAGAATGCCATCTAACACGTGTAATAGTAGAAGGGGAACATGTACTGAATCGTTGAATGCGACATATCACGAAGGGACATCAAACATATACATGTATGTATATAACAGTCGTAGATAGCATGAACTAATAGAATAGCCGAAAGCTACACTGTGAAGCCGCACTTTGGTGTCAAATGCTCTTTAGTGTCCCACACCAAAGTGTATTACGCATTTTACTGTCCACATTAGGATAGCAAAGGGCGTTGCAGTGTTATGTATGATTTGAGACACACCATGCATGCAGTCGTACGCAGTTTGGTGTCCGACACCAAAGTGCGCAGCAATGGGCGCATTTTGGTGCCAACACACAGAAACAATTAAAAGAAAAGAAAAAATAAATTTGCCACCTAATATTTTAATGATGTCTCCTCGTTACGCTCAGGTGATTTTGGCATACTTAGCCCTTCCCATAATATAAACGCGTTTAACGCATTTGCAAACAGAGTAGACCCAGATTAGACGGCTCCTATAGGAGCCGTCTGAACAGGGTCTGCTCCGTTTGCTAATGGAATTTGAAAGATCTGCTTCTTTACTTTCTAAAATGGCTACAATATGCCACCTTCCATATTTCATTATAACTATTTTGTACATGCATATCCAATAGGTGTTAAATATGGAATAAACATAGAACAGGGAAAGCGTTAAGCACTGAAAAACCTACGCTTCCTCTCCAAAACTATAGACAGCATCTCGATCAAACTTCGTGATCGGTATCAAAGCTTAGCGTACATATATCATTGGCATGTTCTGCGCGGATAATTTTAACAGAGTAATCGCCGTTTTATATAATACGGGAAGTCTGTCTGAGCTTTTTCACGAAGTTGCATGCCGGAATCGATGAAACCTCAGGTGAGTATTAACTGTTTAGTATTTAAGCTCCATTGTACGTGTACATGTATGTCGTTAACACGCACCAATTGGATGAATTTGTAGTTAATGTAGCACGTTATATTTTAAAGCACTGACATATTGGTCTGCACTTCATCTCTGAAACAGATATCAGATTTCATTGACAAAAA